>VXBU01003881.1:36000-58490 GCA_013400315.1 Bombycilla garrulus
GCCCGGAGCCACCGGGGGAGAGCCCGGAGCCGCCGGGGCTGCGCGGGGAGCGCGGCCGGTCCCGTCCCGCCGGGGCGGANCAGCGCTGGGGTCTTCAGCACAGAAAGACTTGGAGCTGTTGGAATGAGGCCATGAAGATGCTCTAAGGGCTGGAGCACCTCTCCTATGGAGCCAGGCTGGGAGACTGGGGGTGATCAGGATGGAGAAGAGAAGGCTCCTGTGAGACCTTAGGACCTCTTCCAGTGACTAAAGGAGCTCCAGGAGAGCTGGAGAGGAACTTTGGGCATGGAGTGACAGGACAAGGAGGAACGGATTCCCACTGATGGAGGGCAGGGTAAGATGGAACATCAGGAATAAATTTTTGCCTCTGAGGGTGGTGAGGCCCTGGAACAGGTTGAAGCTGTGGCTGCCCCATCCCTGGAAGTGTTCCAGGCCGGGTTGGAAGTGGCTTTGATCAGCCTGGTCTAGAGGAAGGTGTCCTTGCCCATGGCAGGGGCTGGAACAAGATGAGCTTTAAGGTTCCTTCCAACCAAAGCCTTTCCAGGATTCTATGAAAATGCCAGGAGCAAGCCAGGCAGGGCTCTGCAGGTAGCAGCACCTCAGCTGCACAGGGTAGCTTTGGCACAACAGGTTCTTATCAAACCAGCTCCAGAGCTGACCTGGAGACTGCTGAGGCTGCACACAGGCTGGTGCCTGGAAGGAGCAAGGGCTGGATCGTTACTGCTCTGGGAGTTGTTCAGGTTGAGATGGTCACTGATTTTCCCTCGGTGAAAATGTCTCCTTTTGGTAAAGGGATGTTTCCCAGTCTAGGGGTGCTCTGGGTGGAAAAGCAATTCTGCCACGCAGACACCCTCTGGCAATGACAGCACCAAAGCAAAGCAAAGTCAGGAGGCCTCCCAGTCCAGCCCAATTGCCAACAGCAAAGAAATGATGGGCGAGGTGGAAGTTGTGGGTCAGGTTTCGGGGTGAGTTCAGCTGCCCCTGGAAGCAGGGAACCCTCCCTGAGCACGGCAGCCTGGGGGGAATTCAGCCCTGTGTAATTATGGCAGAAAGGGCAGACAGTGATGTGCAGAGGCCAGGGCAGGCAGCTCCAGCATGGGGGTAAATTCTCCCCCTCCAAGAGGAGCCAGTGCCCACGGGAGAGGCTGTTGGGAGCTGCTGGGTGATGGTGGGGTTCCCCTGCGGGGTCAGCAGTGAGCTGTGCTTACCCCCTGCCCAGTCTGATGCAGATTTTCTCCTCCCCTGTGTCTCTGGCGTCCTTCATCCCCATCCTTCCTCCCCTGGCAGTGCCAGCCCTGGGGCTCCACACCTCGGCTTGTGACTCAGCCACGGAGGAGGTGAAATGGCAGGGCTGGAGCAGGCGTGGAGGGCTCTGCTGAAGCTGCTGCTGAGATGCTGACGAGTCTTTCAGCCAGCCCCTCTGGGCACAGGGGCGCTCAAACCAAATCAGCAAGCTCGCTGATTCATTTGTTTATTGGTTTGTTTGTTTGTTTGTTCGTTCAGCAGCCGGCAATGCCATCCCTGCACCGAGGTGAGTCAGTGCTCAGCATCCCAGCACCCTGCAGTTGGTTGAGTGGTTCTTCTCCTCACCAGGGAGCAAAGCTATGTGGGATGAGTCAGAAAAAGAGTTTATTTCCAGATGCTGCAGGGGAAAACTAATTTTGATTTAACAAGCAGGCAAGAGTGAGGTATCTTGAGTTTTTATTTCGATCCTACTCCACAGGAAACAATATCCACTAGCGTTATCTTCCTTACGTTTGTTTGTATTTGACCCAATACTGTGTTAAATATAAAATACTGACTGAACAAGGATGGATGGTGAAAAACATGAGATGCTAAAAAGATCCCTCGAGCCCTCCTGCACAAACATCCTGAATGTTACGAGTCATTTAAAATTAGTATAAAACAGGAGGACAATCCAGGACCTTGCTCTGTGCCCCCCATGCTTTGCAAGGGGAGGATTTAGGAGCAAGAGAAGAGGAGGAGCCTCTCGATTCCAGAGAAACCCACTCTGCAAATCCGGGCTGAAGGCAGGGTGGTGATGTTCCCAACAGAGCCCAGCCACCCATTCCTGCCCGGGCATCTGTCCTGCCCAGCACGTTCAGCAGGAGACTGGGATGGAGCAGCCTCAGAAAGATCCTTCTGGAACCTTCCTGTGCCCCAGGAAGCCCAGATTTGGGACAGATTTAGGACACAACAGTTTCTGAGACAAATCCCTTGGGATGAAGCCAACGGGCAAAACACGGTGGTGGTCCCTGGGCATCCTCAGCCCCTGCCAGGGGACATTTGCCTGTGGCTGGCGCTGCTGTTTGCATGGTGTGACCCCAGGGTGGTTCCCAGTGGGATTTGGTGGCAGAGGGGACAGCCAGGCACACTGAGTCGAAGTTGTCACCGTGCCCCATGGTGGCTCTGGGATCCCGCTCCCCCAGACTCGGTGGAAATTGAAGGTGTTTGTGTGTTTGTGGTCAGGTGTTTGTGAAGCTCTGTCTGCCCTCCAAGTGCTCCACAGCGTCCTCACACGAGCCCTGTGAGGTAGGTCAGGGTCTTCTACCCCCATTTTACAGATGGGGAAACTGAGGCACAGAGGAGGGTAATGACTTGCCAGACAGAAAATATGGCATCTCCCATTCTGGGACCTCTGTGTCCTGCCATTCCAACCCCAGATATGCTCCTTCAACTGCATCCTTCTCCACCTCTCCATCTGCAGCAGGGCTGGGCAGAGGCAGCAGCAGAGTCTGGGCTCACACCAGCTCCTTCACCCCCGTCCCTAAGAGCCCCCGTCACCCCAAGGGCAGTCCCAGCCCCAAGGCTGCTTTGGGGTGCCCTGGGCACAGACCCCCAGCAGCCCCACGCCAGGCTGGGGTGCCAGGTACAGCTCCCAGAGCCTTTTACAGGAACCTTCTGCCTGTGGGAGTGAAAACCCACCAGGTATTTTTGCCAGCCTGGCAACCACAGCCACCACGTCAGGAAGGGGTGAGTGTCCAGATGCTTCCTCTTTGGTAATTTGCTGGTAATGGCACAGGCCTGGAGAGCCAGTGCCAGGCTGGGGGGCCCTAAGCTCTGCTCAGCTCCCTGGAATGCTGCTGGAGAAACAGTAGATGTGGGATGGTGGCCGTAAATCTCCTTCACTTGCCACATCGTGCCAGAGGCTGCAGCTGTGATTAATCGAAGGCCAAAAAGAGGTGATGGGCAATTGATTCTTTTGGGGGCTGATGGGGATGGTGCAGGCCCAGCCCAGCACACACCACACCCTCCTGGCTCCAGCAGCTCTGCAGGGTGTTTGGGGAGCAGGATCAGGTGTGGTTTTCCCATTCTGCTGCTCCCAGCAGCTGGGTGGATGTTCTGTGTCTCATTAGCCTGTGTTAGCCCCGTGTGGCCAAGGTTAGGCATTTAAAAACTGAGCATCACTAGGATCTCTCTGTCACTGCTCACATCCAGGCTTCGTGTGGACGCATTCCTGCCCTGCAGCAATCCTGGGAGTGCCAGAAATCTTTCCAAAACTGGAATTAAATCTGGTGAGCAATAGGTTCATCAGCAAAACGGGAGCAGAGAAGGCAGGCAGCCCTGTGATCCCAGTCCAAGGAGGTTCACTTCCCTCCCTCGAGGGGAAAGGGAATCCCCTGAAGTGGATGTGCTGCCCCCAGGCAGGGGGATGCCAGGAGCTGGATCCCAGCTCTGCTCCCTGCTGAAGGCACAGTGCAGCAGGGCCTGGGAGCAGGGCTGGAGATAAAAACAGAGCACTGCAGGGAGAAAAGTCCATGGACTGAGTTGTGCACTTAATATTGGCTTAGAGAAAGGGCTCCCAGTGCTCAGGGACTGGGATGCCCTGGAAGAGATTCAAGTTTTAGTCTCTTGTAAGGCTTGTTGAGTAGGGGCCGCCCCCTCAAGGGCTTGGGATGGAGCTGTTAATGCTGGCAGGGTGATTTAGGAGCCAGTCCAGGTGGTGCAGGGGTGTCACCACACCCCTCTCCAGCACTGGGTCTGTCCCCTCATCCTGACTCCTCCAGTCCCCTCAGTGGCACACACGAAGGGCTCCGGTAGCCAAACCCAGGGTGTCATAGCCAGGGGCACGCGGGGCCAAGGTTCCCAGTCCTGTGGGATGCTCAAGACCAGGTGAGAGAGCAAAGCTCCCAGCGAGTGGTCACTCCCCTATCACCCACAGCCCAGTCAGTCACTGTGTTCTGAAACCTTTGCCTAAAAAAATAAACAGTTCCCGAGGTTAAAAAAGAAAAATATTTAAAATCAGCCTCTGGGCTCTCCCGTCTGTGCAGGAGGAGCACCAGTGGCTGCTGTCCAGGGGGTGAGGGGTTGGTTTGGGGCGAGCCCACGGTGCAGGCCGTGTCCCCGCTGCCCTCCGTGTCCCCATGTGCCACGTGGCACAGACAATGTCTTTAAGGCTTCTACCGGGAGGTTTTGGTGTCCAGGGCTCCGGGCCGGTACAGGTACCTCCAGATGGCGTAGTAGTGGATGCCAGCTCCGATGGCCACGAAGAGGTGCCAGATGGCATGGGCGAAGGGGACGCGGCCGTCGCTCTTGAAGAACACCATGCCCAGGCAGTAGAAGAACCCTCCGGCCACCAGCTCCAGGAGGCCGTCCCTGTTGGGCTGGGAGCAGGCAGTGCTCTGTGAGGCCAAGGGGTCTCTGCCCTCTTCCCACCACCCCATTAAGACCAGAAGTGTTGTCCAGCTGCTGCTCTGGACTTCTCTGCCTTCTGCTGCCCCCTCTTCTCCAGCAGGGACACAGCAGCCCCGGGAGAAATGGAACTGGATGATCTTAAGGTCCCTTCCAAACCAGGCCATTCCATGATTCTGTGATCCTACAATTTCCAAACAGAGCCTGGGCAGGAGATCTGGGAGAGATTCACGTGGCACCTGCTGGGCACCCAAAACACCTGCAGAACCAAGGTGAGCCACATCGTGTCAGGGGTGTCTTTATCCCCCACACAGCCTGGAGACTGCTCCAGCCCACCAGAGGCAAACTGTTCCGGGTTTGCAAATCCCTCCTGGGGTTTATCCCTCACGCTGAGCCCGAGTGCTTCCCAGCAGGGCCTTACCATGGAGAGGATGACCAAGGCGGGGAAGAAGCCCATGATAACGTAGCACACCAGCTCCACCAGCTTGTACCTGCAACGAGAGGCGGCTTGGAGCAGGGGCAGAGGGAGGCTGAGTTTTACACTTGGAATTTCCACAGCACTGCGAAAGGGAAAGGGGTGGGAAAGGAAAAGGAAAAGGAAAAGGAAAAGGAAAAGGAAAAGGAAAAGGAAAAAAAGGAAAAGGAAAAGGAAAAGGAAAAGGAAAAGGAAAAGGAAAAGGGGTGGGAAAGGAAAAGGAAAAGGGGTGGCAGTGCCATCACTGCAGGTCCCATGTCCTCGCGTGCGGACTGGCGTGGGACTGGCACTTGGGACTTCGGGGCGACGTCGGGGACCTTTGGCTTTTAATTTGGTGCCACCACGTGGAGGAAGCGACTCATGGCAGCACGTCCCTGCTCCGCGTCCCGGGTCACACGCACTCACCGCTCATGGAAGAAGAAAACGTAGACGGTGCCGATGGACGCCATGATCCAGATGATCCAGCGCATGTGGGAGGCCCAGGGCCCCAGCTCCCTCAGGTTCAGCCTGCAAGACCCAGCGCTGTGGTGAGGCAGGTCTAGAGCAGCGCCCTGGGCTGGGCTCACCCCCTCACCCCAAAGCCTGTCCCACCAAAGTAACTTCAACTTGTAACTTCAAGAGGTTGAAATCTATAAGGTTTTGTGGAAAGGAGTAAAGTATGGCCTCGAGAAGAAGCAAAGCCAGAGAGGGAAGCTCTATTTATTGGAACTAGGATGATTTTTTCCCCTTCAGTGGGGGCGGGTGAAGGCCCCCAGCCACCAGCAACTCACCAGGGAGCGTAGGACGCGGCGATGAAGAAGTAGATCACCATCCTGTCAAACATGTGCAGGCAGTGCTCCACAGTCCTGCAGGACGGACAGATGGGTCACAGCACTGGGGACATCTGCTCCCTCTCCCCCTTCCCCAGCCCTGAGCGATCAGGGGTGGTACCTGAGGTGCCTCTTCTTCCAGGAGATGGTGTGGAAGATGGTGGAGACAATGAAGAGGCTGGACAAGCCAAAGCCGTAGATCCAGGCTGAGATGGTTTCCCACTGGTCATCGGAGAGGATGTAGAGGATGGAGCTGCCGAGGATGCTGGGCAGGATCCAGAACTGGAAGGGGAAGCAACCCCGCTGTTGACTCTCTGCATCTCCATTGAGCAGCTACAACAGAGCCCCCACTTTTCCTTTTAGGTGTTTCTTTAGCTTCTGGTCAAAGCCACCACCCGTAAGGGGCAGGCAGGGTCCCTCTCTGCGCAGTGCAGCTCCAAAATAGTTTGTCCAGAAGGTAGGGAGGAGGAGGAGGAGGAAGGCACAAGGAGGATGGCTGTCTCTGAGTCATCTCCCAGGACTCGGAGTGGGAACTGTCAGCTCCCAAAAGAGACCCTGATGGGGGGAGAGGTCCCTCCCACTGCTACACAGGCAGCCCCTTGGGCACCTGTCACAGTTCTTGCTGTGAAACAATCCATTTTCAGGGAGCTTTGGAAATACTCCTGCCCCACCGAGCCCACAGCCAGCTTCCCCAGGGACATGGGGCCACAGTGGGTGAGAGCCAGGGAGATGTGTATCAGCTTCCCAGGGCAGGAGGAGGGAGAACATCCCGATCCCCAGGGGCACACAGGGCACGTCTGCCTCATCCCAGCCCTCAGACTCTCAGTGACCGTTCCAGGGCTGAACACAGACGTTTCTAGGAGTCCCTTGAGGTTCCTCAGTGGATCCCCAGAGAGATGAGCACCATCCTCCCTCACCCAGGGACAGGGACTCACAGCATGGGTGGCACAGTTGGCTGCGTGCTCATATTCCGTGGGCTGGTACCTGCAGTTGGACGGGACACGGTGATTCATGAACCTGCAGCAGGGAGAGAAACACGCTCAGGGGACAGGGATGGAGCAAAACCCTTCTGGAGGGTCTGCGCTGGGCCACCCCCAGCCTGCAGCCCTGGCATGGCCCAGCTTTGCTCCAGCTGCCTTGCAGAAGTGACACCAGAGCACAGCGTGGCCACCTGGCTGTCCCCAAGGGCCGGGTCCCCAGCTCTTGCTCAGGCTGAAGCAGCTCCTGGGCGCTGCTGTTGCTTGGAGAGCAGAAGGCAGGAGCCAGCTCTGCCAGTTGCTGCAGGCAGAGGTGGGAAGAGCCCCAGCAGCAAAGAGGGAACACAGGCAGACTTGTGGGACCCCAACCCGTCCAGGGGTGACACCTTCATGTCCCAGCAGCATGCCCAGCTCCAAAAAGGGGCATCCCTGTAATGCCTTTGGTTTCTGGGCACCACCTGCATCTTCCCCCAGGGTTGCAGGTCCCAACACAAATGGGTTTCCCTGCTGCCCTCCCTTGGAAACCTGCATTTTTATTTCTGTTTTTCTCCATCTCAGGAGGCATCAGCTTGCTCTTGGCATTCACAGGAATGTGTCCATTTCCCCTTCTGGATCAACACACAGTGATAAAAAACAGTGTCAGTCCATTGCTGGGTACGTAACAACAAATTAAATGTGCATCCGGGAGAGCAGGTCCGAGCAACGCCTCGTTCACCACCCTCTTCTGGCAGGAGGCAGCAGTGGAGGCTTAGCAAAGGGAACGAGAGTCAGGGAAATGGAGAGGGCTCCTTCCCTGCTCCCGAGAATCAGGGTTTAAGACTTTTCCTGCTGTGGCTGGGGTCAGACGGCCGAGCCCAGCGGGCGCCCACAGGGCTGCTCGGCAGGACCTGGGCTAATTGCTTTGTGACCCTGCTCGCCCCCGGCTCCAGCACCATCTGCAGCGTTTCACAGCTGAGTTGTGCCCAGCAAAGGGGCTCAGGGGCTGGCAAGACCTTGCTGTGGGGCACAGGGTGGTGCCCCAGTCCGGGATGCTGGGAAAGGTAGGAAAATCCCTTCTCCCTGTCCCCAAGCCACCCATGCCTGTGTGGATTCTTCTGCCTCTCCTGCCTGCTTGGCCCCACTGCCTGAGCCACTGGCTGTTGCTTGTTAAAACTGAGTCAGGAGGGATTAAACAGCTCAAATGACAAGGATTTGGTGTGGGGGGAATTGTGCAGCCCCAGCGGGGTGAGGGGCACCCCAGCAGGTGACAGTGACAACCCACAGAGGGGCCCTGTCCCCAGCCCCTGCCCTGCCATGCCTCCTGCCAGCCCCTGGCACCGTGGGAAGAGATCCGTGGTCCTCATCACCAAAAAATGTCTGGAATTAAGAGGGGGAATGGAGAGGCCAAGCTCCCAGTGCTCTGCTCACCAAGGCCTCACACGGGGTTCAGCAGGGCTGGGAAGAGGCTGGGCAGCCCTGGGGACATGGCACTCGCCCTGGCTGTGCCCAGAGCGCTGCCACCTCCACACCAGGGACACCAGGGGTGCCCTCCCCGTCCCGCCATTCCAGCCACAAGGCCTGGCAGGGCTGCCTGTGCTGGAGCCATGTCCCCCTGGCAGGAGGATTTCTGTCCCCAGCGTTGCCAGGAGACTGTCCCCAGCTCCCCTCCACTGTCTGCTTCCCTTTATTTTCCCTTTTAATAATAAGAAGGAGGGGGGAGAAGGGGAGGCCAGACGTCCACATGACGTCACAGTTGCTGAGGAAACACGTTCAAGGCCTTTTCCTTGAATTTATTGATTCTAACAAAGCCTGCTCCATCTTCCCTCTGCTCTGGCTGGTGCTGTTCAGAGCAGAAACAAAAAACCAATTCCACAGCCCCCTCCCCAGAGCTGGGGGGCACCCAGACCCTTTGGGAAGGTGTCTCTGGGGTGCAAATATCCTCCCTAGCTCTGCTACAGGGGTAGAGAAGCTGGGAAGAACCACCCAAGCCATGTAATGAGGTTGAAGAGCATCTATGTTCCTGAAACCCAAAGTTGTGCTGCTGTGGGACACCACAAACTCCTGCTTTTCCCGGAGGGACAATAGCATTGAGGAGGAACCTTTTTTTTTTTGACCTGGGGAGAGATTGCTTTTATTTTCCTGGTCTGTTTTCTAATAAGCATCACCCCGTGGATGGTGGGAAATGGAGCATCACAGATGTGGGACCTGGCTGCACAGTGCTGGGTCAGCCTGAGCCCCACTTTTGGGACCTGCATTTGTTTTGGGGCTAATTTGGCCCATTTCTGTGGGCATCTGTGCTCTGTAGAGATGGGAGCAGCTGGTGTTTGGACATCCCCTGGCAAGGCAGGGCAAGTCCCTGGCTGCACCTTATTCCCCAGGGGTGCAGAGGCCATTTCCCTCCCCTCTTCTCCCGGGATTTTATGGACCAGCTCGTGTCATCCCTGGCATGGACGTAGGGCAGGGCACAGGGAGCCCTGCAGCATTCCCAGCCTGCATTCAGCGTGCAGAACCAGCCTCCAACCCACAGCTCCAGCCTGGACAGACAGATGGATACACTTGGAAAGAGCATTTGTGATTCTTGGGCCCAGGAAGGCACGAGCAGCTGTTTACACACCACTGGCTGCTGCAGTGCAGCTCAGCAGGTGCCTCGGGATGGCAAAGTCCAAAAGACACAGAGAAGTTCAAAGAGTCCGGCACAGCAGGGGCAGGAGCACGTTCATTTCCAGGGATGGGGTGTGGGAAGCAGGGAGCCAAAGGGTTCCCGGGCACCTTCTCATCCCGGTGCAGCTCCTGGCAGGCTCCCTACAACTGGCTGTGTGAAGAGGGGGGCTGCTGAGGGGCTGCCCAGGGGTTATTCACAGCAGCCCCGGGGTTTTTGCCTGCCCTGCTTGTGCCTGCTTTCCCCTGGCCCCTTTCCCAGGGAGGGAGCCTGAAAAGGGCCAGTACAGCAAGCTCTGGCCAGGGAAACAAAGAGCCCCTTGTCGCTGGGCGCCGGGGCAAACTGCAGAGCTGGCTTCCCAGGCCTGTTCCTTTCTCCTGCTCTTTCCCCCACTCTGTTGGGATGGGGGTTTTTTAATATAGCTTTAGGGGGTTTTGCTGAGTTTTTTCAAAAACTTTTATCCAAGAACAAAAATTCCAACCTCAAAAATCATGCAGATCTGCCTGGCTCTTGGTTTGCCGGGGTGGGAAGAAGGTAAGAATAGGATATAGTTAAATTATTCCTCAGGAGGGCTCACATGGGACCATCTGAGCTCTCCTGAGGGCACCGAGAGAACCTGGATCAGCCACTCTGTGGTCACCACACTCACACGAGCAGAGCCAAGGGACACTTACAGGAAAGCTGTCCCCTCACACATGAGGGGAACGGCCCCAAAAGAGACCCAAGCCAGGCTGCAATTTGAGGCAGATGGGGTTTAGCTCTGCCTTTGACACAACTCCCCAGCTGGCCTCTGCCACTTCTCTTCATGTCCCTCTCACTCCCCTTTGCCCTCTCTCCAAGTGAGGAGGATAATTCGGACGTCTTTTAGGCAAGCCAGTGATAATGTGAGGAGGGTGTCAAATCACCACTAAGATGTCGATGGGGAGGTGTGAGCTGAGCTCCTGCCCTTGGAAAGAGCTGGTCCAACACCTGCCCTCCCAGCCCTGCCATAAATCAGGCTGTGCGTGTGTCTGTGTGTCTGTGCACTGTGGGCTGGGTGCCACGGGGACAGAGGAGCAGTCAGCAAGTCCAAGGTTATCCCAGGTGATACAAATCTCCCAGATTTGAGCAGATCACCTCTACGGGTTTCACCTGCAAATGGATTATAAAAGGGCTGGGCTTGCCCAGGAGTCTGCCTAAAGCTTTAGGAGATGGATTTTCTGTGCATCCACCCTCCTGCCCAAGGAGCTGGGGTTTTTCTGAGCTGTGTTCCCTGCTGGGCAGGGATTTCTTGGGATCTGGCTGCAAAGGGAGATGATTTCTCCTTCCTCTTGGATGTCACAGCTGCTTTTAGAGTATCAGAGGAAGAGCCCGGTGGTGGTCAGAGAGGAAGGCTTGAGGAAGAATATTCTGGGTGCTGATCAGCAGTGGTGATAAGTCCTGCTGGGGCTGTCCCTTGGTAGAACAAGTGCTGTGATGGCTGAGGTGTCAGTGATGGAGCAGACATGTCCCTGTAGGGCAGATTGGCCTCGACTCTTCAGTGCATGGCCTGGGTTTGCTCTGGTAGCCCTGAGGCTGCACACCCAGCACAGATGTCAGGGCTGGTCCTGGGGCTCGTGCTCACGTGGGAGCTGCTGTGGTGGCATCCCCGTAAGCTGGGGCTTGGCAAGCACTCCGCCTCTGATCCGGAATCTGGTAAAGCTCCAGCTGCATCCCTGGTAAGAGGCTCCAATCCCTTGAGCTCCTCTGTGGTTTGTAATTAGCTCCGTCCTGGGGAGCTGTGTGTGCTGGCGTGGAGCCTGGCTGCTGTTTGTGTACGGCACACAACCTCAGGCTCCAGGAGATGCAGGACCACGAGGAAATACCCACAGCCCACCTTGAGCTCAGGACACCCCCCAGACTTTACAGCTTTAACCAGCCCAGGAGCACTCGCAAAATCCTGCTTTTCCTTCCTACCCATAGACAGGGGGACGTTTGCCACTGGCAAGCAGAAATGCCAAGGCCGGCGCTGCCATCTGCAGAGCCACCCACACGGGCATCTGCGTGGCACCTGCTGGGAGCTGCCACCTCCCTCCCATGCCCGTTCCTCGGTGCCTGCACGCTCCCACGCGCACATATGGCTCTCCTGCTTTGCGGAGCTGAGCTGAGCCTGCTGGGAGTTCGGGGTCAGCTCCTGGGGCCAGGGGAGATGGGGCAGGCCTGGCCAGGGCCCCTCCTGTGAGCCCATCCCGTGGAGAGGGGCAGGAGGGCTGATGGGGCAGGACAACTCCATGTTTTCTTTTGTCACGCTTCCTCAGCACAAGGAGCTGCTGGCAGCTTGGGTAGGGAGCTGGAAATGGAAGGATTTTACCTAAGGCAGCATTTCCCTACCTTTCTCATGGGTAAATTAGAGGATCACCAGATTTCTGGAGTAACCCACCCAGATTCCCCGGGTGCAAGCCTTGCTTCCACAAAGTGAGTCAAAACAGGCAGCAGATCGAATCGTCATCCATCACCTCATTCCTCCCACCCCAGTTTTGCTCATTCCCAGCACTCTGACGCGTACGAGCACCCTGGGCTGGCTGTAGACCCTCCCCTGGCACTGCACAACCTGCGTGCCCTGAGAAACGATGAGCAAGTGCTGCTGCTGACTTAGAGATGCCCTCAGACGGGGCCCGTGTGCTCAGCCAGGTCCGTGCTGTACCTGGCTCTGAGCCACGGGCACAGATGTCCCCTGAGAAGGGACAGAGGAGGCAACCCTCTGCCACATCCTGCTGCCTCAGAGGGTGCAGGAGGGATGTGCTGCTCTTCCCCTGAACGTACCGAGGGCGTACACAATTCCCTTCTTGCTCCTCACCCTAGCTGGGACAAGCCAGGCTGGGTACAGGCATTGACCATTTCTGCACCCACAAGAGCCCATAAACCCCCAGCAGGGCTTGGCTTGTGGTGAAAACTCAGCAGTAATTCCCAACAGGGGGCTAACTGTCCATATTCCCATCCTGTGTGCAGGGGTATTCATTTTTCTCCCCAGCTCTCTTTGTAGATGGCATCTCTAACTCTTCCAAGGCAATTTGTGACCCTGCAACCACAGCAGAGCCGTTTGTTTATTCACAACAGATGGGATTGGTGAGTGTTTCCCAAATTACTTTCTGGGCTGGGACTTCTTGTTTCATTTGGTACTCATGAGACGTCCAACAACAGCTGATTAGTCACAAAATGACTCTGATGTCCCAGGTGTTTTGTGAATGTTGGAAGGACTGTTTCCAGAACTGCAAATCCTCTATTATTCATTAATTTCTTGTTTGGAAAGTCATTGTGCATGTTCCTCGCTGCCTTGCCTTGAGCAAGATGTTAGTGGGATAAATCCTGAGCTGGCTCTGCCTGTTTAACTCCAGTAGCCCAAGGTGGACAGGAGTGAGCGTGACCACTGGATCCTGTGCCTGCTGGCAGAAGATTTGGATAGTTTGAGGGCTGGAGCTTTCCCAGGTTCTAACCCTGGCTGTGACTGTGAAAAACAAGGGCAGGTTGTGTCCCAGGTTCATAAAATCTCCCACAGCTCGGCCTGAGAGTCACAGCCACGCTCTCATTTGGGATTCCCCGATGCTGCTCAAGTACAAATCATATCTGTAAATTATTCAGCCTCTGGACAGCGAAGGTACAGAAGGAAAATCATGTATTTCACCAGCCAAGCACGCAGATAGTGAGATTCCCATTAGTATTGCTTACAGCAGAGAGCAGGGTGTGTCTAATGCTGCTGTGCCAGCCAGTGCTGCTCAGCACTGAGACGAGGCAGCTCCTTGCCCTGACCTGATGATCTCTTTCTGCATAAAATCCTTTCCTCAGCAGCAGCAAACCTGGGCTGTACACTCGAACGGGAGCACAGAGCTGACTCCAAATTCTCCTGAAGGTCAGCACTGCTTGGCTCAGCTCAGTGGTATCTGACTCACCCACCAGGAATATGACACCGGTGGTATCGTGTTATCAGGAGGGGTTGCAGGGTTATCACAGAGAGCCCATCAGGCTCTGGACTCCCACTGCATGAAAACGTTGAGTTTGTCACACCTGGAGAGACCTGATCTGTGTTTGGCCATGTCTCCTCTGCCTCTCAGACCCAGCCCCGAGCATCCATCCCCTGGCGGCACTCAACAAATCTCCTCGTGCAGCTGCAGCCGGGCACCCCTCAGGAGTGAAGGGCGGGAATAAGTTGTGCTTTTTTCCCTTCCCTTCTTTGGGAGTTGCACTTGTTGGCATGGCTTTGTCTCGCTGTGGAGCTGGGGGTGTGGGAAGGGAGGAGGAGAGCCCGGGACCAGTCCTGGCAGAGCCCCATTTCTCACAGTCACTGCCCTGCCGTGCTGGCCAGCGGCTTGAATTTCCCATGGGTTGTGTTGGCTGCTACCTCATGAAGCTGGACACAGCAAACTGTGCCAAAGAATCACATCAGGCTGATATCCAACACCAGCTGAAGGAGGGGAAAGATCATGTGCTTCCCAGGCAGCCAAGAGACCATCCTGCCCCCAAAAGCACAAGGCATGGCGCTTGGTTTGCCCACTCATGCACATCTTCAGTGTGGGGATCCCATTGAGCCTGTCCTGCTGGGTGCCCCAATCCTTGCAGAGGACAGAATGGGGCAGTTTGAGTGGATTTCCCATTAAAATTCTGCTCTGGGAGCTTGTTGCCTTCCAAATACCTGGAATTACCTGGAAACACCTCCCTGAGCTACATGAGGTAATGTTTTTTGGTGCCATTTTCAGAGGGTATCTGAGTCAACCTGGCCACACAAAGCAACCAGCATGGAATTGGTTGGTAACATCAGCTGATCCTGGTTTTCCCAGGCATTTTGGGGGCCTTCCCATCTCTTGGAGCAGTGCCTTTTGCATCAGGGGGATCTGAGCAGGTTTTGATGGGGCTGGTGCTTGCAAGGTGAGCAGCCCCTGCCTCTCGAGGAGCTTCAGGCTGTGGTATCAACACTGAAAGCATTTCCCTTCTCACTGCTTCATCCCATGTGGGCTGTGGGGGAAGCAGAGCTCTTGGAAAGCTCTTGGAGTGTGTGGGAGCAGGGGAGGGCTGCTCATGTTTTCGTGGCAAAGCAATGGGGAACAGGTCTTCCCAATGTGGCTGCTCTGTCCAGGCTGTCAGCCTGGCATTGGTTTCCTTGTGTTTGGAGTCTGAGCACCCCAACACTTCCTATTCCTCCTATTCCTGCTGGTTCTCCTCTTCCTGTCTGGGCCAGAGATGCTGGAATAGCTGATGGATGTCTGCTTGCTCAATAATTACAGGTGCAGGGAGAAACAAGGAAGGTCTTCCCAGCTGCCCTTCCTCAAATCCATTGGGTTTGAGCAAGTGTAGAGTTCCGACCTCCATCCCCTCATGCTGGGGAGGAGGCGGCAATGCCTGCATTGCAGGCACAGGGAGGTGAGGACAAGCCTGGGCCAAGCACCTACAGAGACCCCCGGAGAGGTCCCTGCTCCTGGGCTGAGGCATTAATGTGGATTTTCTCCTCTTTGTGTTACTCTGTGCAGGACAAACCAAGCAAACAAGATTCAGAGTCTTTTACATGAACAAATCAAAGGAGCTGTTATCAGTTTGTGAGGATGATTCAGTGCCCTGCAGCTCCCAGCAAAACCCTCTCCACGGCTGCTCCAGAGATGCTGAAGCTGGCCAGATACAGCAGCTCCCTGATTAATCATATTTCCTTCCAATTACAGCTCTGGATGGCCAAAGCCTGGGAAGCATTCAGGGAGATTCTCAGCCCAGTGGCTGCTACGTGGGCAGGAAGGACCACACCACGATTGAGTCAAAACTGGGCCAAAATGGGGTCAAAGCTGGTGGTGAGGGTTTGGTTACCAGGTCAGTGTAACCTGACCAATGAGCCCAGGGATAAAGATGCAGCTTGGGCTGGTCTGTTGGTCTGGGAGGCACCCAGCAGGTTCTTGGTGAGCTGGGAGGAAGAGTGGAGGGGGAGAGAAGGAATGAGTGAAGGGAGTGAAGGAATCCTCTGGTGGCTGGATGCAGCAGGAGGAATCACATCTGCTCACACTTTGGCTGTGCTGCTGTCGTGGTTAAACTCGGCCTGCTGGGCAGGAGATGGATATTGCCTGTCAGGGTTGTGAGTGACAGGGAAAGCCTTGCAGCCTGTGCTTTGAAACTCCATTTCCCCACGGTGTCAGTGATGGAAGAGCCTCCTGGGCCCCACAGCAGAGCAGAAACCACCGCGATTCTCACTGATCACCACAGCTGCTCACATGGCACTGCCTCGCACCCTGCTGCCGCCGCGGCCACAGCCCCTCCCTCTGCCTCCCTCCCCTCTGCCCCAGCTCCACCTCCGCATCTCCACAGCCCAGCCAGGAGGGATTTGGAGACAGCCTAGCGTTTTCACCCAGCCCTGGGCTTTCTCCTGGCAGTTCACAGAACGTTCCCACATTGATCACTGCTTTTCATCTCTTTGTTCTCACACAACAGGTCTTTCATCACCACACTGCGTTTTGTTTATTCCTTTTGGTGGGTGTATCAATGGCCAAGTTCCTCCTTTCTTGGTCCTCGCTCAAAATGAGATAAAATGACATGAAAAATGAAGCCTGTTCCTGGCTTTTCCACCACAAGGAAAACTTTGATTTTTTTTTTTGTTTTTTGTTTTTTTCAAGGAACATCATAAGCAAGGCCACATTCTCTGAAAAGATGTTGCAAAATGAAATCAGAGAATTGTTGAGGTTGGACAAGATCTCTAAGATGGAGTCTGACCATTAGCTCAGTACTGCCATGTTCACCTGTAAACCACGTCCCCAAGTGCCACATCCACATGTCTTTGTCAAAACTTCCAGAGATTGGTTCAGCCACCTCCCTAGGCAGCCTGTTTTAATCTTTCCTAACATCCAATCTAAACTTCCCCTGGTGCAGCTTGAGCCCGTTTCGTCTTATCCCGTCCCTGGTTCCCTGGGAGCAGAGCCTGACCCCCGCCTGGCTGCACCCTCCTGTCAGGGAGTTGTGGTCAGTGAGAAATCCCTCCCCAAGCCTCCTTTTCTCCAGGCTGAGCCCTCCACACCTCCCTCAGCTGCTCCTTATCAGACTTGTGTTCCATTATCCTTCTCTGGAGCTGCTCCAGCACCTCAACATCTTTCCTGTAGTGAAAACTACAGGATTTGAGATGCTTCTGCTGCCTTGAGGGACACGTGCCACCGTGAGTCTTCTGGCTTCTGCTCACCCCAATTCCCACCTCAAAGCTCAGATAAAAAGCATCCCTGGCACAAAGGAAGAAGCAGCTTTAGGGTTTCTTTTGGGATACGTCCCAGCAGAGCATTTCCACAGAGAGCAGAGCTGGAGTGCGGGAGGGACGGGGATTATCCCGCTGTTATTTTTGAGCACTGGGCTAAGAGGATCTCTGCGATGTTACAGGAGCTCCTGGGTGAGCATCACGTGCTGGTGGCTTCCTTGGGGTGAAAGCCAAGGGAGCACCCATCTCCTGCTGCTCCCCTGCAGCCCTGGCACCCAGGGAGAGCTGGAGGATTCCCTGTGGATCTGACCCTGCCCTGCACCTGGGCACCATCCCTGCAAGGCTCTCTGTAATGAACGCCTCATCCCATTTCACAAGCTGTCTCCAGAAAGGACCACAACAAGGCTGGAGCACGCTGCTTCAGGATAAATCGAGCAACAGATTGAGGCTGGCAGATGGGTTCTGCTGGGGGAGACTGATGTCAGTGGAGCAGCCCCTGATCTGCTGCCCAGCTCCCAAAGAGCCTCTGCACCGCTGCCATGGGGTAAAGGATGGTTTGCCTCCTGCTCTGGGGGGTACAGAGTTTTGCTCAGCTCCGTTTCCCCACACTCTGTCCTTTGCATGCCAGCTGAGGGGGGGAAAGAATGTTGAATTTTCCGTTTTCACAAGGTTTTTTATCTGGTCTGCTGGGTGCCTCCTGCCTCTCCCCCAGGCAAAGGTTATCAGGAGGCAGCTACAGCATCAAAGTGGTTTTTGAGCAAATGGCCACGTTTCAGGCAGGTTTTGGAGAAGCAAGCACGGATTTCCCCCAGGGAACAAAAAAAAAAAATAAAAAATAAAACCCAAACAAACAAACTAAAAAAGCCACCTGGAAGGAAAGGAGCTGATGGCTGGAGGGGGTTGGAGGATGGTCTCCTGTCCTTACCCAGCCCAGACAAACATCCCTCAGGGATCATCCTGCCTGGAGCAGGTGAGAAACACCATCACCACTCCTTTCCACATAAGTTTTTTCTCTGGTATCTGCCCCTAACAGGACCACTGGGAGTCTGGAAGTGGCAGCGCAGAGCTCAGTGCCCCCTGGAGCCGTGCCAGCCCGTGGGACCCTACGCAGGCAGGAAAACCTCCCCACCACAGTCCCAGGGAGCTGGGAGCCGAGCCTGAGCTCGGTGCAGAGCTGAGCTCCCCCGGCAGCCCCCCGGTCCCCATCTGTGCAGCACCCGGTGCCGTGTGACTCATCCCGGCCACCCGGGGAGCAGAGGGCTGCGGGCAGAGCTGTCCCCGTGTCACCTGCCAGCTCCCTCCTAAAGGCCACATCTGATCCCGCAGCAGCGCGCGTGGCCAAGCGCCCTCTGACCCGTGCTCAGCAATCCTCAGGTTTCCCCCTGCACAGGTAACACCGTCAGGTTTCCTGCTACACCTGAGCTTTTAAAACAACTCCCGGCTGCTGCTGGAAAAACCTCACTGGGGGTTTCATGGAGGGAGAGAAGGATCCGCCACCGGTGCATCCCGTGGGAACCCTGTTGAGCCCGCGGGTCCTGGCTGGCCGAGCCACCCCGAGGGGGTTTCACCCGAGTGCAGCGGGACCCTGCACCACATTGGTCCCTCCATGGGGGGTTCAGAGCCAGCGCCAGGGTCTGTTCCCTCGGGGAGGTAGAAACCTGCTCCCCCGGCAGCGGGAGAGCCGCGGTGAATGAAGTTAGAGCCGGCGAAAGGCGGCGAAGGCTCCCAAGGATGCTGAGAATCCTTCAGGGATGCAGGAAAGCAGGTAGCCGAAAGCCCAGCCCGCACTTGCCCTGTGCTTTGAGGCACTCAGCAGCTTTCGAAGATCCTCTCGAGCTCCATCCCAGCGGAGCCCAGCCCGGGGAGGGGCCGGGGCTGTTCGGGGGGCTCCGGGGGCCGGGGACCGCCGCACCGACGGATTTACCTGGCGTAGCGCGTCTTCTGGAAATCCAGGAGCCGGGACACGAACATCGCGGCGGTGCCATGGGGGTCCTGAGGGGCGGCGGCTGCTCAGCCCCGGCCCGGGGGGAAAGTGCCGCCCGGGGGAACGGCACCAACTCGGCGAGCTCCGGCGGCCGAGGAGGAGAAGGGGCGGCCGGTCCAGCCCAGCCCAGCCCGGCACGGCACAGCCCAGCCCAGCCCGGCCCCGGCCCCCTCCCGCCCCTTCGGCTGCTCGGGAGAAGCGACACGAGGAAAACAAAGGCGACCTCCGGGAGGGGGGAGCCAGCCCCGCTGCCGCCCTCAGATGTGCAACGAGGAGGAGGAGGAGGAAAAAAGAAACGGGGGTGGTGGGGGAATCCCTTCCAACTCTCCCCGGCCACAGCAACCTGCGCGATCTCCCTCCGCCCCCCGGCAGCTTTAAGCACGGCTAAAAATATCCCCCACCCTCCCCGCTGCCACCCCCGGGGGATCAAATAGCAGCAGATTTGAATTGAAAATGTGATTAAAGCATCGGGGAGGGGGAGAGCGCGGAGTGCCGGCAGTGGGCACGCTGCTCCCGGTGCCCACCTGCTCCCCCCGGCCCCGCTGCCCACGGCCGGGTCTCCCCGAGGGTCCCCGAGGCAGCGCCATCCCCAAGGAGCTGGTTTGTTTGGCTTTGCTTTTATTTAGTTAGTTTTAATGATTTTTTTCCCCATTATCTTCCAGAGGCCCCAGCTGGGGTGGGTGGCTCTGCCTCAGGCCCATCACTGTGTGGTTCCCCTGGGTGAGGGCACAACTCCAGCACCTCACCAACCCTCCCTGCTCGGGAGAAGGGGGACAAAGCAGCACCACAGCAAGGCAAGGATTACAGACCCCAAAATCAGCCCACCTCCATCCTAAAGCCTTCACCCCTCCCTCCTCCACGTCACTCAAGTGGGCTCCTACAGGAGGTGACATCCCGAGGCACATCGGAGGTCGGGCAGCTCAGAGAGGGGTTCCCCAACATGGTGGGGACTTGTCTGGGGACAGATGGGCCAGGGACTGCAGGCACCCTCAGGCCAGCAGCTAAGGGACAAGAAAGGAGAGGCTGGCAACAACTGGAGGAGCAGAGTCTTGGATGAGTTTCCACCAACACCACCTCTCCTTGCTGAAGCTGGAACAGCTGAGGACATCTTGACCAGAAGGGTTGTGCTTGTACGGCCATTCCCATGGGAAATCGAGCACGCACAGGTCTTCCAAAAGCCACAGCAGACAAAAGGGAAGGAAACCCTGAGTTCAAGGCATAAATTAATCCTGGCACTCTATGCAAGCCCTTCCAAAAGCAGCTCAATCCCTCAGGGGACGCTGCAGGCGCAGCTGCACTCCGGGGTGTCCCCATGGCACACAAGAAGCACCCCAGGAGGCAGCAGCAGGTTCAGCCTTCCTGCACGACCCCACTGTGGATGGAAGACACCAGTGGGGACCGGGCTGGCGGCAGCAGGATCCAGGAGGTGCGGGAGGCAACAAAATAAACCCCATCTTCAGCAGGATATCTGGAACGGCCAGGCCCTGGCTGAGAGCGGCAGGTCCAAGCTGAGATGCAGAGTGAGATCATCTCTGAAAATCTCTCCCACGCTCTGCCGCTTAGCCGGGAAGATATTTTTTTCAAATTCCTTCCCCAGATGAAGGGCTCTGGGAGAGCCTATGCCATGATTCCTGTGCCCTGCTGTACCTGTTCTCTGGGCCTGAAGAGGAGAGGAAAGAAGGAAGGACGATAAATCACATTTAACAAAATAACCCCCATCCTCAAAGCCCCCAGCCCACAGCCGAGGGTGCTGGCAAGGGACACCTGAAGCAAACCATGAATCCCAAAATAGATCCGTCTCAGAGGGCAAAAGGCAAATTGAATGAAAAATAAGTTACTATTTTTGAAGCCTGGCTCCAGTTGTTATGGCAACCAAAGCCTCGAGCATCGTGCTGGGGAATGGCTCCAGCCCCAGCAATACCTCCAAACCTGGCAGACAGAGAATCCCAGGCAGCCAGGGGCTGTGGGGAGTGGAGATCCACACTCACACCACCTGTGCCCTGCTGGGATGTGTCCCCTCCCTGCACAGCAGCTCTCCTCTTGTACTCTGCCCACGAGCCCCCCTTGTTTTCCTTTCCTCTCCCATCCCTGGTGCACTCCCCACCTTGCAAAGGTCTGAGTAGTTGTAAGGGTGTTAAGGTGAAATTCCGGTATTCTGGGGTGCCCTGAATACAGTTGGGTGTTTTTTAATGTCACCAAAACAGGGTGCAGAGTTTTCCTGTAGATTAGGAATGGCTCATGAAGCCCAGGGATGTTTTATTCCTTCCTTCTGACCTCTTCTCCCTGGTGACCTGAGGGAACAGCTGGAGTGTCTAGGGAAGTTTTGTTTGGATATTAGGAAAAAATTCTTCCCCCAGAGGGTGTCAGGCACTGAACAGACTCCCCAGGGAATGGGCACAGTCTCGAGGTGGCCAGAGCTCCAGGAGCATTTGGACAATGCTCTCAGGCACGGGGTGGGATTGTCGGGGTGTCCTGGGCAGGGCAAGGAGCTGAACTCTTATCCTTGTGTGTGTGTGTGTGTTCCATGTCAGGATGTTCTGTGATTCTCCGCAGGATTCCCACAGCTGGAGACACCTCTGTGCATCATCCCCTGACAAAGATTCTGGGGGATCCCAGCAGTGAGCAGTGTGAGTATCCACAGCCCTGCAGTGAGGCAGTGTTGGGCTCTCCTGGCAGCACACGCTGTGATCCCATTTCCCCCGGGAGGGACGTTTCCCTGCACGTGAAACTACCAGAGCCAACAGGCATAAAAAGAGACAATTTGATATTAAAATCTGCCATCAGCAGGGAGACTCTCCCCAGGAGAAAAGCTTTGGATGGGTAGAAAGAGCTACAGGACACGCGGATGTGTTGGCTGCAGGCACAGCAGAGGCAGAGGTGAATGTGGGAGCGGTGTGGGAACAGGAATGGCTCTGGTGGACATGGCAGGGTGGTACAGGGTAGCAGGGCATGGCCACTTGGGTTTGAGCCATTTGGAGGGGTCTCTGTGCCAGCAGCTGGAGGTCCTTTTGCTTTGCAGCTGGTGAGGGGGAGACTCCATCAGTCCACACTGCTGTGAGCACCACTCATGAACCAGCTGCCCCCACAGGCACAAACCCAACACCTGGCAGCTCATATTTGTGAGATTTACCCTTTTCTGTACTAAGCCCTTGATTTTTGACCCTATTTCCAGAAATCACTTTTTCAGTTCCAGGTGGGGTTTTTTGTTGGGGTTTTTTGTTTGTTTTTGTTTGGGTTTTGGTTTTATTTTTATTTGTTTGGTTTAGTTTGGTTTTGGGGTACTGTAATTTGTGTTATCCACTAGCCTGGCTTTGGACACTACCAGGGCTGGGGGGACATCTGTGACCTGTTCCAGTGCCTCATGCGCATCACAGCAAAGAATTCCTTCTGTGTATTTATTTCCCTTTCAATGTGAACCCATTACTCCTTGTCCTCTTCCTACAAATCCTGACCAAAAGCCCCTTCAGACACCGAAGGCTGCCCCCAGGTCTCCACTCATTTTTCTCTTCTCCAGGCCGAACAGCCCCAACTTATTTTTCCTTTTCCCCAAGCCCGGAGTCCCGGCTCGCTCATCCGCTGAGCCTCGGGGACATCCCGTGGCACGAAGCGGAACTGCACCGGCACGGGCGGNGCGGGGTGTGACCGTGTGACCGCGTGGCCACCGTGACGGGCCCGTGGTGGCCGCGCTCGGCCTGGGGACAGCGGGGACAGCGGGGACGCGCCCGGCCCGGCCCCCTCCGGCTGCGCGCCCGCGTCTCCCATCCACGGCCGGCCGCGGCGGACCCTGCTTAGCTTCCGAACGCGCTCCGC
>VXBU01003881.1:60212-94871 GCA_013400315.1 Bombycilla garrulus
AACACTTAATTTGAACAAGAGTTGCAGGTTGACTTGAGAACAAAACCAAGACAGAAATAAAAAGAAATCAGGCACAACATAAACTTACCTGGGTGAATTTTGGCTTGAAATCTTCCTTCAAGGAGCACAGAGGTGATTCCTGTATAGCTTTGAGTTTATAGAGAGAGAAAAGGGATGCCTGGCTGATGATTTCATTCCTCAGTTGGGTGTGCTACTGCACTACTTTTCCCATTTCATTTTTGTCAATAACAAAAAAATGTGCTTTGATATCAGGTTTGGGTTTTTTGTTTTGTTGGGTTTTTGTGGGGTTTTTTTTGTTNTGTTTTTTTTTGGGGGGGGGGGTTTGTATTTGGTATTCTAATATCCATTGTGTCAATAATTTATTTTTTTAAAATATGATTGATATATAAATCACCTTGAGATTAGCTGATGAGAATTTTGGTGATGCATCTTTTATGTGAGGCAGACCTAGCCCACAGATCCTCGCAATTCCGAGATTTGGGTCTTCTGTGTCATTTTTGAACATTTGTGAATTCAGGTGCCTGACATAGAAATGACAGAAATATCAAAAAGTATGAACAGGAGCCTTTGTCTCAAAATTCTGAGATCTATTTAAAAGGCCACTTAATTTGAGATAAATGAGGTGGTTGATGATATGGAATAATCTCTTCTTACCAACAGTGTCTTAAATAAAACTCCCCCAGAAAAGTAGGAAGTATAAAACCAGTCTTGCAGATGCCTTTGTGAGCAGCTTCTCAGTGAAACACTTGTCTGATGTGGTAAGTGGCCCAAACAACCAAGTTGGATTCAGGTTCTTA
Source organism: Bombycilla garrulus (assembly GCA_013400315.1). Classification (NCBI taxonomy): domain Eukaryota; kingdom Metazoa; phylum Chordata; class Aves; order Passeriformes; family Bombycillidae; genus Bombycilla; species Bombycilla garrulus. Next base: position 61,031 of record VXBU01003881.1, read on the forward strand.
AATGGATTAAAATTTAGTAGTTGTGGTTCTTTAAACAGAAGTTTATTTAATTGTTTTTTTCTGTTTCCCACCCATGATCTCTAGTTTCTTGTTTGAGTAGAGAAACAAGAAGGCAGCTCTCTGGGTTTATATAGTAAAAGTACAGTATCCTATATTTCTAGATCACAGTTTACCAGGTGAGAAGAGCTGAAAAGAACTTATTAGGAATGACTTACACTTTCCCATGCTGGGCCTCAGAAAGCTCACCTGTTTTCAACTTTTACAGGTAACTGGAGCCCTTCTCCAGACAGGCAAGGTAAACAAATGTATATTCTTTCAGGCAGCATATGAAAGACAGGCTTTGTTTATGTCTGCCCAGTCAGTAGAGCTCACATCATGCTTTAAGGTGCTTCAGTAATTAGAAAAATTGCTGACAGACAAAACTGGAAAATAAATGACATGGGCTCATTGTTGTTACTGCATTTAAAGCTTTTACCTTCACCCTAATGAGGCCAGCTCCACTCAGGCCTAATTGTGTCTTGCTTACCTGCACAGCAGAGCCAGATCCTCGTGTTAGGAAAAGATGGGGCTTGTTGCTGCTGAAAATAAGTATCAAGCTAACTTTTCTTGATTTTAGGAAGATTTGGTAATTAGTTATTCCCTCCTGTAGGAAGATGAGCCTGATGGTGGCTCTCTTGGGAAATTGGATTGCTGGTAATCAGAAGAATGTTGTCACCATAAAAGTTTCTGTTGCTTTTCCCAGTTTTTTTAATCCCCAGCGACTGAAGCAGATATCCTCTATCCTGCTTTTGGTGGCTTGGTTTTCCCAGATGTGGCTAATATTCATTCATGGATGCTGTGTGTAGTGACATTGTCTCCTGGAATAGTATCTGCATTATTGCAAGTGTTGTCTTGCCTGTTTATCCCGCGTTGCCCTAAGCTTTATTTACATGAGAGTTTTGAATTACTGGCACTGGAACTCTGCCTGCAAACACTTCACCTATAATGCAGCAGAAGCGGTCGGTTTGTGGCTTCTCTTTGATATAATGTTTTCATTAAGTCAAAACACAGAGAAAGGTATTTTCAGAAGATGTCAGTGTGCTTGTTTTGGACCTAGCCCTTTTCCCCAGTGAATCAATCATTGCACAACTTGGCATGACTGGCATTCCCTGATTGAGAGGCAGAAGCTCCAGCTTGCAGATCAAAGTGGAGCAACCCATCGGAATTTCAGGTGTCCCAGCAAAACCAGGCACTGGAAGCTTGTGGGTGGCCTCAGTGCTAGGTAGGTTTTGCAGCTGTAAATCTTTAACAATGGATACTTGGGGAAGAAAAACCCCAGTGCAGTTTGTATTACTTCTGAGAACTGCTCAAACTGAGCACAGATACGTCTATGAAAAATTAAACACCTCACAAACTTGTAGAAGCTTTAAATCTCATAAGGGAAATGCTAATAGATTAGAAGTTGGTGAATTTTTAAGCCAAGCATAGCTTCAAGATCTTAAAGCTTGTATGTGTCTATATAATAGGTAAAACTTCCAATATTTAAACTGTTGTACAGGTATTTTTTGGAAGTACTTACAGATGGTGTTCAGATTCAATTTACAAATACTCACCCACTGCCCCCCCTACAAAAAAATAACCCCACCCACAAAAAAATAACCCCACTAAACAGCCTGCTTGTGAAATAATGCAAGTGGGCAGACTAGAGAAGTTTTAATAATATTTTTTTTTAATAAGTAATTGTGTGACAGCATTTGGAAACAAAGTAGTCACTGCAGTTTTGAAAATGGATTCCTGATGAAAGGGAAGAGGAAACCTTGTGTTTGGACTTCTGAGGAAGACTCTGGTGTGTGCCTTTTTGGCAAGGATTTCTACAGGCTCTGCTTTCATTTATGTGTGGAGTTACACATGACACGTATCAGTCCATAAATTTCTTCCTTCCAATTTAACTCTACCCTTTATTTCCCAAACAAATCAATTTCATTCTACACTGTGAGCAAATGCTGCTGGCTCTGTATACCTCTGGCATGCTTTGTGTCCCAGAAGTTGTATTCTCACTCCCTTTCCCTGTGATGTTTGGATCTCTGTAGTAAAGTGCTGGTGGTGGGAGGAGTAAGGGTTAGGTGCTGAGCATTCACTCCTCTGCCTTTGTTTCTCCTAGGTTCAGGTGTCCTTCACCCGTGATCCTTGAGGACAGGAGAGCTCTCTATTCCAAGGAGACTTTAAAGCTAAGCACAGACCAAAAAAAGGAAGGACAGAGCGCTCACGTAGCTCCTACACTCAGGGAGGATAGCTGAGAGAGACAAGCGTATGTTGTGTTTCTTGCTGTTGTTCCAGAGGGCACAGCAGCTCAGGGGGGCTGCTCAGAGGAGCTGATCCTCAGTGTGTGACCATTTGGATGGGGATTTGGCCCAAGAATAGTGATATTTACTTGGATTATGGACCTTCTGTTGTCCCAGCCTGCGTGTTAAGTGGTGAGCAGGTGTGGTCTCCTTTTGCTGTAGCAGATTTAAGTTTGTGGGATTTCTTTTAATGCAACAATAATGGGAAAATCTCCTGTGGGTTGTCAGAATGTTGCTGACAAAAACATTGAATGTGTGAAGTTCTGTATCTCTTTTCCAAAATAATGAGCTTTGATATTAAGGCAAGTCCATGACATGTTACAGCAGATATTTTGGAGGGGGAAATAAAGCAAGGTACATTTTCTTAATAATTCCTTAGCAATTCTTATTCTTCATTGATTTTTCTTTTATTATTATTATTATTTTCCTCCTCTTCATCATAAGCCAAAATGTTTTGTCTGTGGAAATTTACATGGGTTTTGAAATGAGATGGAACATTAGTATAATGAGACTGTATCATAATGAAAGTAGGCTTAATTAGCCAGTTATTTAAAGTAGTAGTGACTTTTAGAGTCGTGTTTATGCTGCAGCTGCAATTGATTTAATCTTTGAGAGAGCTGCCCTTGTTAAGAACTTTCTGATTAATGTAGAATGTTTCTGATTAATAGTTAAGGTCCTCTGTGATATGGAAAGGGAAAAACTGGTTTTCTTCCTTCTATATGTATATTAAAGAAACAAAAGAAAACCTTAGGATTCTAACCTAACTGAGAAAACTTGTTCCTAAAGAGCCAGAGAGATTGAAGAAGCTGATTTCCCACTTTAGGTGAGTGCACTTAGAGCGAGCGTCAGCATCTTCCAGTGAGTGTGTGAAATCTCCCAGCACTGTTTGCTTGATGAGGATGGGTTTAATTATTTATGGTAGTCACTCTTGAAAATACTATCAAGATTTATGTAGTCTTGGATCAGTCTGCAGCATTATCTCTGCAAAAAGGGGATAAACACAGTTCCATAAATCACGGTTATATTGAGAATTTTGTACTGAGGAGACAACCTTCACGATGAAATAGCTCAGAGCCTACAGTCTAAAGTGTGTAATAGAGGCTACACATAATAGAGCTAAAAACCCACGTGTGGATAGCATAATGTTAAAAGAAAAAAAAAGCCATTTTAGGAAATATTTATTTTATTTTCAATTTCAGTCTCTCATCAGCTTCTGAAAATCAGTGACTATAAAGCACAACACCTAGGCTGTAAAAGGAGCTTGTCATAAACCACAGCACTTCTTGTTGGCCACTGTGTATCTGAGCCAGAGCTGAATGGCTTATTGATCATATTTCTTCCCCATATGCTTGCACATTTTTTCAGAGGTGAGGTAATTTTGGCTAGATCCTTGTTTTGTGGATTTGGCCATCTAGATGGCTGTGGGATGTCTTAAGGGCTTAAGTGTAATATCATTGCAGGGGAAGATGGAAGATTTAAATCACTGTGATTATGCTGGTATAATTCAGCCTAGTGGGTTCTTATTACATATAAAAAGCCTTTTTCCACTAGTTTCATAAGAAGTAATTTAAGAGTATGTTTAAAAAAAACCAAACCAACAAAGCAAACCCTCCAAAAGCAAAACTGCTGTTCCAGAAGAAAAAAGGATTATTTTGCAGTTGCACTTGTACACTGAAATGAGTTTAATTATCATGACTTGAACTGCTCTGTGTAAACAAATAATTTGTGGCTTCATCACCTCAATCCTGAAATAAATAACAAAAAGCACTTATCATGGATGGAAAGGTCCATTCTGTGCTTCTACATTTTGGGTTCTGCTCAATCTAATGACTTTTATCATGTACACAATTCTTGTTTGCCATTGTCTGCAGCTCATTTGAATGAGGTGTAGTCATAGGACAAGAAAAATGGGCTTCCTTACTGCTCTCAGTGATGCTGTCAGTAAAACAGTGATTCAGCGGGATTCTGTGTTTCAGGCTGTAAGTACAACTCAGGAATCAGTTCTGCCTGGTAATACAAACAGCTGCTGTGTGGGGTTCTCCGTGAGGAAATCATCCTGTGTCTTTTGTGGATTGTTTATATTGCAAGGAGTCTTGTGACTCCCATTTATTTTTAACTCTGTGGGGTGCTTGTTTACCTTTGCAAAGAGACAGTTTTAGCATCATTCTTTGTTAAACTTTCTTTTGAGGAAAGCAGTAGATGGAATAAGAAAAGCTGACTCATTGCTTTGCTTTACCAAATGAGAATTTCAGGGTTTTTTTTCACGTAATGTGAGTTTTTGGTGAGTTGTACAAAAGTAGTTGAGCAAAACCACTGAAGTGTCTTTGGTGATTAATCAGATGGAGACTGCTGAACATACTGATTTTGTCTGAAGGAAAATTAAATTCAGTATTTCTAGCGTGACTTAGAGGAGCAGCAACAAAATCTTGTTTTATGATTGCTTCTCTATCTTTAAGCCTAATATGTTTTTTTAATATCTTGGTTATTGAATCTGTGGAATTGAATCTCTTGCTTGGTTCATATTTTAATTTGAAGGTTTAAACCTTCTCAAACATAATTTCCTAACCAGATTGTGCCAGTAGTATTTTCTTCTAGAGGAGAAGGTCATACCATCCTGCAGAAGTTGATTTTGTAGCTTAATTTCAGAGGGTGAACTATATAAGGAGCAATATTTAATCTTCTGGGTATGCTGAAATTTAAAAAATACTCACTTCGAGCCACGAGTGGAAAATACAGAAAGAACATGAAATCTAGGAATCTTCATTGTATTCCAAATGCAGCATTAATTGCTAGTGCATCTGAACTGTAGAGAATCCTCTTGCTGAGTTCAGAAAGGCATTTTTGGCAGGCTGACTGGCAGGCTTGGGTTGGAGCCCTGTGTTGAATGGCTTGTCACAAATTAGGGTATCAAAATGTATTTTATTGGAATTTTCCACCATGTCTCTTGGCAGTAAGAAATCTGTGAACTGTAAGCATATTAATGGACTTCTGTGAAACTGTATTGACTGTTCATTTTCTTTATCTGTGGCATAAAATTGTCCTCCAGATGGGGAGGGGAAACAAGAATGAGCCATTGTCTGCTCTCTTGATGTGTAAAGACCTGCAAGACAGGCTAAAGGTTTTTCTAGCTTAAAATTTAAGACCTTCCTTTGACTCTGGCTGGAAAAGCAATTAAATGGTCTGTGAGCTAAGTGTGAAAATTGAGTAATGGAGGAGAGAAGGGTTTTTAGGCAGTTTTTTCATGTTCTGCTATTGTTCGATCTGTTTAACATCAGTGACTGGCACTTTTTAGAGGGTGCCTCTGATCAAAGATTCGGTCTGAGTATTTGTAAGACTGAGACCTAACAATAGAGGTGCTAGAGCATCATCATGTAAAGCCAGAGAAAATTAGAGTTGGCAGTCTTTAATTACTTTTTTTTTTTTAATATGAAAACTCTTTTGGGATGCTGGGGGACAGTTACACTGCAAAGAACAGAAATCCCCAGACGGCCCAGTTGGAAAGGTCTTGGAGGTCACCTCTAATGATGAGGCAATGATGTAATTGGTTTGCATTACATTATTCAAGTCATCATCTTTCCTCCACACTAAAGCTTTTAGCCTGTGTGAAGAAATCACCAGTGAGAATTGGGCAGTAGGTTTACTTGGGGCTGTGAACTCTCATTTCATGAACGTCAAGCAGAATTCCACACCCCAGTTCTGTAATTCTGAAGCTGTTTGGTCTGATCAGAATTGAGAAAGCTGTCTGTGTCTGTTGTGGTTTTTTTGGACAAACTTTTTGTCACTTTCCTTACTGAGCTAAGCCAGCTGGAGGTTTAGAACTGGGTAAGAATCTGTCCAAGGGTAATCACAGCTGGGGGAGTTCATGTTCCTGACTGGCTTGTTTCTTTTGCAGATCCCTTGCAGTTGGCAGTAAATCAGGCTACAAATTCTTTTCTCTTTCTTCTGTGGACAAATTAGAGCAGATCTATGAATGCAGTGAGTATCTTTTTTTTATTTTTTTTAATCCCCTCAATTGGCTTAATGTGGGAAGAATAAGAAATGTTTCACTTTTTCACAGGTTGTTTGAAATTGGCATAAAAGGAACGTTAAGTGCAAATATCACATAAATACAAAGCAGTAATTGCAAGCAGGGTAAAACTGTGAATCAATGCTCTGTATTTGATGCTGGTATAGTATGAAATTTGGTAGTAGCTAGGAGAACTCTGCTTTTCTATTTTTTTGTCCAGCCATGTTACATAGCAGCTGGGCATAAAAATAATAATTTACTCATGTGAGAGTGTATCTTTTGGGTCTTTATACTAGCTGTTGGGGCATGGAAGCACTAATATACCTTTAGCAAATAAGATAACAAAGCCTTAATTATATTTTTTATGCTAATATTTTCTGTTAGAAAATTATTTTTTAGCATGATAGCTGCAGGCTTGCCCGTCCAAAAGGGTGAATAACTCGGATTCCCCTAACTTTTCAGTTCTGATCACAGTTGAGTAGGATCTGAGGTGAAATGGAGGTAGGCCTGGGGGAGAAGTGGCATCCCCTGTTCTGCCAGCAGTTCACAGACTTCCCTTTTCTGAGGTGCTGAGAAGTCAGCTATGAATGCTATGCATGAGTACCCTTGCTTTCTTGTAAACTCCATGTGAGCAGGTGGTACCAGTTACTGTGATGTCAGCATTTACAGTGGGATCCCATGACAGAGTTGTCCTCAGACTCCATTCCCAACACGACCTTGTGACATGTGAAGTTTGGAAATGGGGTGTGATTCACATCATCCATTACCTGGGATGACAGCCTGCTTCTGTACACAGTCAATGGAGAGAAGTAATTGCCAGGTTCAAATTAGGCACCTGTGGTCGGGTTAAATTGTGTTGGAGCTACATCTTCCTATTTGAGTCATGGTCTGGTTGTACTGGTTAATGAATGGCTTGGGTTCCATTTTGTGCCGTGGAGTTTATGTACCTGACCTCTGCAGTATGTCAGGCACTTAGAGTGTCTGCCCTGGTATCACCCCAGGAGACTCAGTGAGGATGATTCCCTGTTACACGAGACACTGAAAAATACCCTGCAAGGTCAGCTGCACTGGGCAGGACTGCATCTTCTGGGTAGTCATTGAGAGAAAAAAGTACAGATTGGATAAAGGGCCTTGTTCAACATCCTGCAGTAAGCTGATGAAAGCAGCTGGAATTGGAATTTTGACCTGCTTGTCTTCAGATTGTTCTGGGATGCTTGTGTTGACTTAAACTCTTTGATATTTTAAGTTTTCTGAGTGTTAAGTCTGTGAAAGGTGAGCACAGTGTGAGGTAACATTTAGTAGAATGTTTTTAAGGAAAGACCCTTAAAGATCATCCAGTTCCCCTATCCCAGATTGCTCCAAGCTCCATCCAGCCTGGCCTTGAACACTTCCAGGGATCCAGGGGCAGCCACAGCTTCTCTGGGCAACCTGTGCCAGGCCTCCCCACCCTCACAGGGAAGAATTTCTTCCATGTATTGAGCCTGAATTTCCCCTCTGAGTTTGATCAGAGAGTCGTTGTCCTCTCAATACAAAAATCCAATGGTTTGGCCTGGGAAATCAGACTGTCTTGGCTCAAAGCAGATCGAAATATTGAGGAGCCTTCATTTTCTTTGTATGAGTCAAATAATTTTCAGTCTTGGACTTGCAAACCATGCCTGTTAAAACTTGATATGAGGGTGGAGGGCTTCCTGTGCACTGAGTACCTCCTTTCCTCAAGGAAAGGTATCTCGAGGCCTCCCAAACATTTGGGGTGCCTCCCACTTCCCCAGTTCATTTTAAGTGGGTCTAAGGACTTCTTGTGTTGAGTGAGCACTGTTAATGACCCCTCCCTCTCTTCTGGAAGATTGATCTGCCAAATCTTGTGTAGGTGTTTAAGCTAAACTGTAGAATATGCCTCAGCTGTCTTGTGTTTGAGAGAAGTACAAAAAAAAAAGGAGATTTGGCTGCTCCCATCACTGACTTCTCCTGTGACTGCAAATCCCCTGACTCCCTGTGCAGTTGATCCCACTGTAAAAACAAGTGTTAGATTGGAGAGTGCTTTAAGGCTTAATGAATGCTTCTAACATGCTTCATGTTCTTGGATTAAAAATGGAATAAAGGCACAGCTGATCATAATCTAGCTGGCTCTAACCAGCTCTTGTCTGTGATGCTACACGCTTGTGTTTATGAAACTAATCTTGTTATGTGTTTGCTTGTTCTCCCCTCACTGCTGATACTTAATTTGTTTTGCAGTTCTTTTTGTTCTTACCCTGTTTTGAATCTGAGTTTCTGGCAATGCTCAATTGTGTAGTGTAAAGGAGATAATACTAATAGAAAAAAAAAAACCTGAGTAACAGCATTGCTATAGGGCTTTAGTGCTGCTAAACATATGATTAATTCAGGTCAGCTGAACATAGGATGGGCAGTATAGCCTGGTACCCTCCTGAATAGTTGCTGTTGGGAAGCATAAATTACTTGGCAGCTGTGAAGAGATTTTATCTCTTCTTCCTATTAAAGGAAGACAAAGGAGCAGAGGTGCATCCTGTATTTTAACAGTGAATTTAATTAAATGCCCATAACAAAGCCTTTCTTTAAAGGTAGCTGTCTGTATTATAGTCTTTTTATGGTGAGACTGAAGGATTATCAATACCTTTGAGGCATTTTGCTTATTGAAATTTTTTTTCTTCTGTCTGGTGATTTAACTGTTGCTCTTCTTTGTGTGCCTTCCCTGCTGCCCACCCTTCCCATCAATGCAGCACAGGACAGCACTTTTTCCATCTGAATCTCTGCTGTTTCTCTTCTGAAATACCAATTCTCTGCCTGCCTGGGAGAGTGACAGATCCCAGAAGCTGTGTCTGAACATTTGTCCCTGGGTGGGGAAAGAAGCTGTGCTCACCCTGGAGCTGGGAGCAGTCAGACTGTGGTTTTGGGTCTCTCTGTGCTGGTTTTCTGACTCTTCTTACTCTTGTAAAAAGATATCATCATTTGGAAGGATTCCAGGCTTAGATGGAAAGCTGATAACCCATCCTGTAAAACATTTGAGAGTCTTTTATGTAAACTACTCTGATTCAAGGAATGTGGACCTGTGCATTTCAAAGTCTCTGCACACATTTATTGAAGCAGATTTTTGTATTTCTTTTTCATGTGTTTTGTGTAGTATTGGAAAAATGGAGAACAATTCCTTGAAAACAAAGTAATTACTAAAATGCATTATCCCTGTTGCATGAGAAAATTGAATTTTCAAAGCCTCTGTGAGCTGTTATATCTTCACTGGAAAAGTACCATATTAAATACAAGATGTAGATAAAAGTCAATTATGTACCGTGGAGTACTGAAAATGCAGAGTGTAAACCTGCTCTTTTTTGTAAGTAGGCTGTTTCTCTCAAAAAAATGTAGGACATTAAGTATTTTGTATTCATTTTCTTGAAATAACTGCCCAGAAAAAAGCACTTTGAAAGCATCGGTGTCCCACACTGATGGAATATACTGAGAATCTTGAACAGAACTTTTTTCATGGAATTTCTGTCACTGCTGATGGGAACAGTGCAAATTAATTACTTAATGTTTCTCTTGGCCAAAACAGGAGCCTTCAGAAACAAGCTCTTTTGGGTTGTTTGTTTTTGGGTTTGTTAGTTTGGGGTTTTTTTTTTTGGTTTTTTGGGTTTTTTTGACTGAGAGTTTTATGGTCTGGAATGTGTTAGGCATTGAGCTAATCCAGAAGCTGACTCCTGAAAAATTTGTTTTGATGGATCAAGGCCAAAGTCTCGAGTCACTTGTCTTGATTGGGTTCTGTAATGAAAGGGCAGGTGTAGCCAGTGGCTGTGAAAGAGCTGCAGAGCTTGGTAAAACTCTCTCCTGCTCTCACTGCCCTGAAAACTGTGTCCCCTGTGTTCCTGGGGTTTGGAGAGGAGCTTTATGGGATGGAGAGGGAGGCACAGAGGCCAGGATCACTGGTGGTGGGACTTGGCCTGCTGCCAGCATGGCCCAGTGCTGTGATCAAACGCTCTGGAAGGGCTTCTTTGCCAGAAATCCTGGGCTCTCCTCCCTCCTGCTGTCTCCTCACGCAGGGATTTGTGTTCCTCCTTTGCTTTCACTGCTCCCATAGTAGAAACACTTGGCAAATCTGATGTTTTATGGCTCTGCATGAATGCTGGGCATGAGTGATTCCTGCACAAATTGCTCTTAGCGCCTGTCAGGTGAAAGATGGTATGTGTGGAAATGCTAATTGGTGGCTGCAGCAGTCTTGTGGCAAATGAGTTTCACCAGCTTCTCTGAGTACTGTAACCTTTCTTTCTTCGTGGAGAGGTAAATGGAAATGCCAAGGGTTTGGGTCATCAGAAACCCTTTCAAGCATAATACAGCTTTAAAAACAAAACCCAAATACATGCACAAAAAAAACCCCAAAAACCGTTTGCTTTCCTAGATTTCTGCAGAGATAAAAGAAGATTGTGAAATTCTGGAATTTGACAGTTTTCTGGGTTTTGTAGCTTTGGGATTTTTTCTGTTGGATTCCAGGAGTGGGAAGTAGGCACTACTCTGAAACAAACTTTTGTGACACCTTGGGGAGGAGGGAGGAAATCTTTGAAAATCAGCACTCACTGTGTAGATTTTCTGCTTTAAAAACCAGTCCCATGTCCCACCTTGACTTTGAACTGTTGTGGCAGAACATTTGTGGTGTTAAGCTGTATTTTTGCATAGACTGAATTTATGGTTTCTTAGACAGTATTTCCTATTGATATGCATCATTCTCCTTCCCTGAAATCTCCCTCTATTTTTGCCTCGTTCCTGTGATTCCTCAGCTGACACAGAAGATGTGTGCATTGTGGAGAGGCTCTTCTCCAGCAGTCTGGTGGCCATAGTTAGCCTTAAAGCTCCACGCAAGCTGAAAGTTTGTCACTTTAAGAAGGGGACAGAGATTTGCAACTACAGTTACTCCAACACCATCTTGGCTGTCAAACTCAACAGACAGGTGAGCAGTGGTTTTACCCAGGTGGGAACGTGGGAAAGGGGTTGTGGATCTTACTCTGGCACTTCCTCTGCTGATTGATGTCTCTTCCTTTAGTGACAGAATTGCTGTTTGAAATTTAATAGTATTTTTCCAAGTGTGGCTTCTGGATGCCACCTCAGTACTTGTATTTGGTGAAGTATTTTTGGTTGTGTTTGTGTGTTTACTTGGGGAGATACCCTGAGAAAACTGGGCATGCTTTGAGTAGGAGGTTGGACTAGAGACCTCCTGAGGTCTCTCCCAGTGTGAATCATCCTTTCATCCAAAATGTGAAAGTATTTAAGACTGGCATTTTTTCTTCAGGCCAAAATTTAAAGTTATCTATTAAATTGTTATGGTTGTAAGTGCTGTTTGTTGAATTCCTCTCAAAAAATAAAATCTAAAAATTGTCACACAACTGATGAATTTTTAAGTACCTGGAAGCATAGTTTGCCGTATGACTAAATAATGAGTATGCTCTTCAGCAAATACAAACTTCTCTGTCTTCAGCCAGTTCATTCAAACTAGAGGGAATGGCATCTGAAGAAGAAAAATCCTAATGTCAGTCTTTGCCCCCAAAAAATGAGTGTGGGAGGAGGGACTTCCTGCTTAAAGTCATGAGAGAAAGAGTGGGTAATTTGATTTTTGGCACAGGGAGTTAGTGTAAAATGAGTAATGTCTAGTTAGTCATGAGTAAATGAGATGATGAAGAATTTAGTAAGAGTTTAAAAAAAAAAAGCCATTCACAAATGATTGTGGATAACTTACAGGCTTTATGAATGATTAAAAAGTCTTGTCTGTTTTCTCTGTTTACCAAAAGCAGAAAGTAATTTCCATTATTTCCATGTAAATTGGTACAAAATAAGAATTAAAGTAAGGTTTCTGTCTTGCTGACTGAAGTTAGTGATAGGAATGTCTTCATTTGGCACTGGTGAGGTTGAGGGAAGTGGGGTGCAGTGCTCAATTCAAGTGACCACCTGCAGTGTTTGTGTCAAGAGCTGGATCCTGTGTATCTTCTGTCAGAGTTTTACTTCTCCCCGTCAGGTGGGTACAACCTCTTCTCTCTTGGAATGTCCCTGCTGCATTTTGGGATGGATTTTTTTTTCAGGATTGATAAATCTAAGTGAACTCCTTTTCCATGTCACCATTTTGTCCTCTTTCCCTCCTCTAGAGGCTGATAGTATGTCTGGAAGAGTCTCTTTATATACACAACATACGAGACATGAAGGTATTACATACAATCAGGGAGACACCTCCCAATCCTGCAGGTAAATATGATGGTAGCATCTGCACTGTGACTCTGCAAAGTGCTTTCTGTGTCAGTGTGTGAGGTTCCCTACAGGGAACTTTGGTGTTATTAATTCTGCTTTCAAATACAGTAACAAATATGAGTGTTGTCTGAAAAGCTACATGTTTGATCCAGCTGACAACAAGTAGCAGACTCTGCCCTAAACTGCATCTTCCCAGTATTTTGGTCTCCTGCAGTGGATGTGTTGAGATGTTAGAAAAATCCAGGAGAGATAAAGACTGGATTTTGACAGCACTTGGTGTAGTTTAAGACTTTGTCAGGTTAATGCTTTAGGATTCATGGCAGACGTGGGAAGTTCTGCTGTTTAATCAGTTACTGCAACTCTGTTGGTATTCTTCCATTTCTGTTTTATATTAAACAAACACTAAATAGTTGAACATATTGCAGGTTGACTCTGAGATTACTCATCTTTGTTTCTCTTTCTGTTGATAATTTATTTTTGTGACAATCAAGCACGGAATCAGGAAGTTTTACTGCATAAGTCTTGGAATTTGCCTGTTTTTAATCCTGTTTCTGCATCCCTTCTAGGGTTGTGTGCTTTATCAATAAACAATGATAACTGCTACCTGGCCTATCCAGGGAGTGCAACTATTGGAGAAGTACAAGTCTTTGACACCATCAATCTGGTAAGAATCTTTGAATGCTGTTTCCACCTCTAAAGATGAAGGTTTTGAAAATCATTTGACTTGCTCAGAGAGGAATTACTGGACACTTACAGTTTTTGGTTTTGTTTTTTTTTTGCAACAGTATGTAGAATTTCTTGCTTCACAGAATGTCAGCAAAGAAAATACAAGTGCTAATATTAGATTTGATTGAGTAGAATTGGTGGAACCAAGTAATTTCTATTTGAATTGTCTTCCTGCTGCTTGTATTCTCTATGTATATGCTTCAGTGATAATTTTATGTACTTACTTTCTGAAAAAAAGCTGCTGTCCAGAAAGTAAGACTCATATTTGCCTTGAATGTGCTTAAATATGCGGTCACATGTAGCTTTTAACCTGTACTGTTCTAAGGTTCTATTTTATTGATTCACTGCAGAGAGCTGCCAATATGATCCCAGCTCATGATAGTCCCTTGGCTGCTTTGGCATTTGATGCAAGTGGTACTAAACTTGCCACAGCCTCAGAAAAGGTAAGGGAGCTTTTGATTGCCTTGCCAACAGTGATAAAAATCAAATTTGTTGTGAAGTATTTTAAGTGTGCACAGTTCCATGTGCAAGTGCCAGAAAAGGAGGCTTACAGTTAAAAGGGGAGATCTAAGTTAAGATGTGTTAATGATATTTGACACAATTTCCATGCTGTGAAGTGTTGGATAATAACGTTATTTAAATAAAACATTTCAATCTGGCTATAATTAGGGCAGCCCTCTGAGTGTTTCTCCCTTTAGTGTAGGATACTTATTAGGAATTAGTTGTCTTGTTTTGATGCTGTCTTCCTGATGAAAACAAGACAGTTAGAATCCAAATGGAGAGAAGTGCCTTGCTAGTCTTTGGCATGTGATGACAAATTGTTCATGTAATGTGTGTAAATTAAAGAGTCTGAAGCCTCTGCTCTTTGAGTAATAAACTTAGACTATAAAGGTATAACTGATTGCATCTGATAAAGGCACAAAGACATCCAAGTGACTGCACTCGTGGTACTTGTCTGGTGTGCTCGTTTTCATGATCAAATGTGATAAGAAGGACTGGTTTTGATGCACAGCTTGTTCTCTGCATTAGTAGCTCCCACCTCTTGTTTCCGTACTCTTCAAACACATCCTACGAACAAGCTCCATAAATACTTCATGTAGTAGCTGGGCTGCATCACAGCAATGAGTTAACAGCAAAGTGCTTTGCTGCTTCTAGTTGTACTCTGCTCACTAGAGCTAGTACACAGTGAATGAATTTTAGATGAAAAATGATCTATTTATTTTTTTTCTTTGCAGGGGACAGTAATAAGAGTGTTTTCCATTCCAGAGGGACAGAAACTCTTTGAATTCCGAAGGGGAGTGAAGAGGTAAAGTTCAGCTGGGTTAATTACCTCATTCCTTATGGTTGATTTCCAGTATGTTCAACAATTGGAGCTGGCATCCTGATTTTTTTTTTGCCTGTTTTCATCTTCATTCATCCCTGCATGTATGCTTATAGCAGTTTCAGCTTGAATGTTTTCCAATTTCATTCCTTTGGATTGACTATTCTACAAATCAATCCTGTCAGATTTGTACTCCCTTTTGCCTTTTAAACATTTATTGGTGAGGGAACTTGTTTAAAGTGGGTCACCTTTTGTAGGATATATTGTGTTCTTAGGGCAATTGGAGGCAGTACATCTAATATTCTTACTCTCTTCTAAGTCTTACTCTAAATTCTTACTCTCTTCTAGTGCTGTGGCCATTAATAGCTATTGTGAAATGGTGTTGTGGTTTGTGGTAGGAGTAACTCAGTGGTTCTATGTACTTTATACAGGGTGAGAGTGAATTCACATTGTTACTTATTGATCTCATATCTGGTAAACATCAGAGCTGTTCAGCATTAATCTTATGCTTGAAAAACTTGAAGAAATTATCAGAGAATTCAGAATGCTTATTATTGAAGGGTTTTTTTTTTTCCCTTGCAAAGCAGTGGTGACTTTAGCAATCTTAACTAAGCCAGATAGTTTGACTTCCTCATTTTTCTTCTCTTTTTTCTTTTTTCCCAGGTGTGTGAGCATCTGTTCATTGGCTTTCAGCATGGATGGCATGTTTCTGTCTGCATCCAGTAACACAGAGACGGTGCATATCTTCAAACTTGAGACTGTGAAAGAAAAGTAGGTTTCAAAGGTGCCTTAGATTTTTCAAGGAAAAGGCTTGAAAGTTGACTGTACTCAACAGAATGACTTCTCAAAAGTGTGGACAGACTTCTTTTGAACTTTTACTGTAAAGTAAAGGGCATAAGAAGTCACTTCTGAATCAGCAACTGCAGCTGAGCTGTGTACTGTTCTCCCGCTGAGTAGAAAAGGTGTTTTTCTGCCAAAGAGAACTTGGCCATCCTTCACAGAGGAATGTGGAGCAGTTTGAACATTTTCAGTTAGATTTGTTTCACCTCCTCTGACATCCATATGGGAAGAGCTATCTCAGCAATGCCTTCCAGCTGCATATAGGGGGCTTTAAAAGGCACCAAGTTGTAAAATGTTCCTGTTTATGATTTGAGAGGACAGTCTTAATTCCATTTCAGTGGAAGTTATTGGAAACAATGATTTGCTTAGTGATAAACAGATTAATAAAATCCTGAAGCGTGGGGCTTTCCAGTGGATTCTGCTCTTGTGTAATAAATGTTATAAAATGCAGTCTTATATAGAAGTATCAGTTTACAGTCAAACATGCTTAAATAACAGGCTGAGGGTATTGGAGGACACATTTTGTCCTGTAGTATAAATGAAGTGTGTTAGAATTCTCAAGGGTGTCAGTTATTTCTGAAGAGAAACAGCTGCTTAATATTTTTTAAAATAAAATGTTTTCAAGTGTTTGCACACTTTTCTCTCTAAGGTGAAGGCAAAGTGGGTCACTTTTCTCTTCTGACTTGTAGACCTCAGGAAGAGCCTACAACCTGGACAGGTTATTTTGGAAAAGTGCTGATGGCCTCAACGAGCTATCTGCCCTCTCAAGTAACAGAGATGTTCAACCAGGGTAGAGCCTTTGCTACAGTCCGTCTGCCCTTCTGTGGGCACAAAAACATCTGTGCACTTGCCACGTGAGTACAGAAATGGGGCACTGCCCACCCTGCTGGGCTGTTGGGACTCTGGAGAGGCTGCCACTGTAAAACACAGCTGCAGCTGAGCAGTGGGTCAGCTGGGATGATTCCAGTTTAAGAGCAGTGTGGCAGAGCTAACACCTCACAGTCCTGTCAGAGAAGAAGGAAAGGACATATTTGGATAGGAATAGCCCATTTCTAAGTGTTGTTTAAAGATGTCTTTTAATTTGAAAGAATATTGAGAACAGATCCATGGGCTTTTATGGCATTTGTTTCCATTAGTGCTGTGGGGAGTGATGGTGTATGTTGTTAGTGAATTGCAAAATTAGGCAATCCAGCCTAACCATTAAAGAAGTCTTTGAAAGCAAGTTCATATAATTCTTGTCTTTAAA
The DNA here is from genome assembly GCA_013400315.1 of Bombycilla garrulus. Lineage (NCBI taxonomy): Eukaryota > Metazoa > Chordata > Aves > Passeriformes > Bombycillidae > Bombycilla > Bombycilla garrulus. Next base: position 77,725 of record VXBU01003881.1, read on the forward strand.
ACAGCATAGCATTCATTAAAGTTAATTTTGAGGACTAAATCTAATCTTTTATTCTGTCTTCCTCAAAGGCAGGTCCCATTTGGCACAGCTACCAAAGTAATAAGCTGAGCAGTAGTAAACTTATTTTGTGGGGGTTTTATAGTTTTTATGCTAAATTGACTTCATGTCTATACTCTCACTCCTCTGATCTCAAAGCACCCTTTAAGCAATAATTAAGCTTTGTAACATTTCTCAAATAAGTAAATCCTTCCCGTTAGAATATTTGTTTCTGAAGTTGCACAAAGCTTGATAACAGGATGGTAACTTCTGAATCTGTTTTACTGAGTTAAATGTAGTTGCTTGATTCCTGTGGCATCCTTTTAGCCCCTAAATGTGGTTATGCTGTAAACTTTTTACACACAGTTATTTCCTGGGTGCTCGAACTGTTAACAGCATTCCCTGTCCAGCAGCAAAAGTGTGGAAAATAATTCCTTGAAGTCATAGAATTATTTACATTGGAAAAACCCTTTGAGATCGAGTCTAACCATTAAGTCATGGAAAGGGAGCAGAGCATGCTTTCCTATGTTATTAAATAACTTTTATTTAATTATTAAAAATCTGTTATTTAATAACTTCTGCTCTAAACCTTTCTAGAATCCAGAAGATCCCTCGTTTGCTGGTGGGAGCTGCTGATGGCTATCTCTACATGTACAACTTAGACCCCCAGGAAGGAGGCGAGTGCACACTAATGAAGCAGCACAAGTAAGTCCACGTTAGCTGAGACCTGTTGTATTTTATTTCCTCTCAAACTCCAGTTTCTTCTCAAACTTAGTTCTGTTCTGGAAAAGTCTAACTTAGAACAGCTCATTTCTTCAAACTAATCTTTTTCTAGACCTCTGACATGAATGAGTAACTTCAGAATCCCCCTGAGCCTTCCTTCCAGGTATCCACTACACCAAGCACCGCTTTAGCAGCAGAAACTGAACCCTGTCCCAGTGCAGGGAGGGATCAATCGCTGTTCTCTCTGTGCTCCTGTTTCCTCTTGGCACTTGGAGCTGAGTTACTTAAACAAGAACTTGAAACGTGTGACACCGTCCTCTTCATCAATAAATGAAGTGGTTACAAACATGAGAAAGATCTCACTCTGACTTCACAGAGGGGAAGCTGGCCTATGAAATTATCCCTGCTCTGTCTCTGCTGGTGTCCTTATTAAACTTCCTTGCATATAGGCCAGGCAGCTGGTGTTCTGTAATAGTACTGTAGAACACTTACAGAAATAGGACAATGCACTGTTTTTCAATAAGGGTTGGCAGGAAAAGCTAGGGTAATACAGTCAAACTACTCAATCAATTGTAGAATTAAAGATAATAACTCGTGATGATAATTCAGGTTTGTAGCTTTGGTCAACCTACAATTATGGTCAAAAATAATACGTTTATCTGAACATTTGAAGTCATGACCTCTGGTTAGAGATGAAGTGAAGCCTCATAGAGAGAAGCTTTTATAAAGTTGTTAATCTTTGAAATGCTCTAATACTTTAGAGGTTTTGTCTGCGTATGAAACAACCGCTTCTGTTGTGACAGAGCTCAAGATAACCTCCAATATTGCTGATTGGAATGGGGTTTTTTAATCATGCAGTCTTGTTCTGAGTCTTCTTTTCCTACTGTGAGCTGCTAGGATTTAGATCCTGATGCTGTGTCACAGGCAGACATGATGCTGACGTGTGCAAAGCATAATACCAGGAGTTGCCAGGTGCTTTGTAGCCAGCCCTCTGGAACAGAGGGACCAAGTTCCTCCTGTTGCACTTCCACATCCATTTTTCTTGCACATCAGATGAAGTATTCTCCTTGAAATAGGAGCCCTGCCCAGGCAGCTCACCTCTCCAGCTAACCCCTCTCTTCCTGCAGGCTCGATGGCAGCATGGAGCCCGCCAATGAAATCCTGGAGTCTGCGTCCCACGACCGGCCCTTGGTAGCACAGACGTACAGTGCTGCTGTGACTAAAGGTACATATGTGCCTTCCTCACCCACCAGGCATGGTAAGGAGAAGGCTGGGGATGGGGCAGGGAGCACCTCTGCCTGTTGCTTCCTTCTAGATGGCTGCGTGAGCTGGTCCAGGTCCGCACCGAGCTTTGCGTAACCGCGAGGTGGAGCCTTGGTGAGCAGTACGAAAAGAGCACTCGTGCTGTGCAGTAGCTTTCTGTAGATGGATCACTTGTCTTTGCTGCTTTTTCTGGGTAGAATTTTGGCTTGAGTTGTAGTTGGTTGCTGTAGTGATAGTTTCGGTACTTGAGGCAGTTCTGCACCCAGACCTTTGTGCAAAGCATCTGGATTATAGCCCTGCTCCCATTTTTAAAAATTGTTTTATGAAAGATTGATAAATGCTGCTGTTGTTCCTTTATGGGAACAGTGACCTTTTAGCCTGATTCACTGTTCTGTTAAATCAAGAGGATGAGAACTTGGTTAATGCTGCACTTTCCAAATCAGTGGAGCTTTTGCCACGTGTGGCACCCAGGTTAGTGCCTCACTGCAAAGGGAGGACAGTCAGCACACACCAATGTCTGTACTGTCCTGCACCAGTGGAGACTGAAAACACCAGCCTGCCAAAGCTCCAGTATGCGTTACACACACAGGAGTTAAATTTTGATCATGAACTGCTCTTGGCTTGGAGAAACACAGTCATGAAACAGAGTCATGATAAAAACAAACATAGGGTGGCAGTGAAACTATTTCAAGTAATGCCTAGTACTTCAGCTCTACTCATTCACTCTGGACCCAAGCCCTAGTTTGTTGCTGCTGATTGCCCAACTCCTTGTTCCTTTCTCTCCAGCCTATACGGATGACCTGGGTGCTGTGGGTGGAGCTTGCCTGGAAGATGAAACCAACTCACTGAGATTGGACGAAGACAGTGAGCATCCCCCCATGATCCTTCGGACAGACTGAACTTGGACCTGTGAACTCACTCCTGAAGCAGAGAACACTGGCTTGACGTTTCCTGAGGAATCTCGTGTTATGCTGCTATGAACTTTGACATGAGTTGGGAGAGAGGATGACAGACTCTTACAGTTTTAAGTCGTAGCTGTAGTTCTAATTCTATACAATTGGAAAAAATATATGGTTTTGAATTCAGTGGCTTTTAATCTTGCTTATCTACTTTAGCTGTGTTTATTTTTTTTTGTTGCCAAAACCTGCTGTTTGTGCAGCCCTCAGAGCCTACTTAGCTTTGCATGCATTCATGTGCCAAGCAAGCATAGGAGGGGGAGAGAGAGAGAAGCCACTTTATAACAAACTCAAGTTTGTATTTTTTTTATATATGTATATAATATTTAGCCTATATAAGGAAGGAGCAGAGAAGTGGTTCTGGAAGCTGAGACTAGTTCTGCACTGACAAAGGTCCAAATGGTTTCCTGTGCATGGGCTTGCAGGCATACCTAGTGACTGACATGCAACCTTTCAAATGCAATGGCCTGGTTTATTTTGTTTTTTTTTTTTGGGTTCTCCCTTCCCTTTCCTGGACCATTTTGTTAATTAAAATTCCTTCTGAATGTTGTGTATTTGTGGGACTGTTCTGTTTGTTGGGATGGCAAACTGGAAGTGTTTCCCTGCGTAAGGATATAGAATATAGAAAGTGCCTTTACAGGGAAGGAAAGGAATTGCTGCAGGAAGAAGAGCTAGAATGAGGGAAGGATTGTTAGAGAAATCCTGTCTGTATGCCTTTGGTACTTGGGTGTCTGTAGCCTGTGCTGGCTGATAAGCTTGTGGATTTTTGAGAAGAGGCTTGGAATGCACTTTCTTTCTTTCCTGTAGATTGTCCTGTTTTCTTGGCAGAGTAGCAATAACCTTTTTTTATACCTTTTTAAATTATCCAAAGCAAGGATTCTGTCAGGCTGGAGGGAAGTCCCTGTAGAGTTTGGCAGCCCCACTCTATAAACAGCCTTAAGGTTTCCTGCTAGAAGGCTCTCAATTCCTGCTTCTTCTCAGTCTGGGGCTGAGTGTACTGTTCCAATAGTGACAGTTCTTGATTTTTTTTTTTCAGATACTGATGTAAATATAAATGATTTTGAAAAATTTCGTTTACTTCTGGGTTTTCTGCTTCTGCATAACAGTGCTTTTCTTTATGTTTTTTTCTGATGGTTTTTTTTTCCATTCCCCCTCTCATCAGAGTACCTCTTATGATACACTCAAGGACTGGTAGTTTCTTTGGCAGTTTTGGAATAAATCCTTAACTGCCCTGACACTGTCTAGGGCTTTCCAAGGCTGAGCAGTGCTGCAGACTATTTTTAGGGTTGTAATGTGCCTTCTCTTATGTCTTGGATAACAGTTATTGAGCAAGTGATTAGTGAAGTACTTGGTGAGTGTTACTTCCCTTTGCCAAAACGAGCCTGCTTTGCCTTCTGTGCAGCAGTGTGGGTTGTTTCTCTTCCCTCTGACTGCTTGTAAAGTAAATATAAAAAGAGGCAAGGAAATTGCAGATCCTGAGAGGAGGACAGAGGCTGAGTGCTCCAGCTGTGTGTGAGCTCCCTACCACATGGCAGTGATGCTCTTTTAGGATTCAGAACCATGAACAAGTCTTCCCTGGAGCAGTAGCAGGCCGTGGGCTCTGACCTCTGTGTGGGCAGGTGGGCTTCCCCTGCCTCTACAAGTAAAAGAAGGTGGCAGCCCCTGCCAGGAGAGCTCTGTCTCTGTCAGGGGGGCTGCTGTGAGTCCATGTCAGTGGAAGGTGTTTGTGGGAGAGAAGGGATCAGGCTTCTTCATTCACTGCAAGCCCTTGGCTGTCCTAAGTAGTTGGTTGGAGTGGCTTGTGGTGTCCTCTCCAGAACCCAGCACGTTCACAGCAAACCCGAGTCATGCTGAAACCTCACTGAGTCTCTTGACTTGAAGGTCTGGCTGACAACTCAATTCCATGGTCTGCAGTTATTTATTTATTTATATTCTGCTTTGCTGCTCTCAGCTTTGCTGTGATATTCCAGCCTGCAGAGTGAAATACAAGTCTTGAAGTAAATATAAGCTCGGTGAGCTTTGCTGGCAAACTGAACCACGCAGGAGATGTCTGCTCATTCCAGACTAAAGCTGGTTAACATTCCTGATAACATCCTTGGAGGTTTGGCCTAGACTCCACAAGCACAGTTAGCTGTAAACATGCACCAGCAACACGGGTCTGCTAAGCACACAAGTTTTACAACTGTTGAGTGTAACAAAGGCTATGTTACACCCCTAAATGCAGTTACTAACTTTACTGTTAAAAATGGAGATTGTTTATTGTACTGATTTTATTCCCTCCTTAATTTTCATACCTTATTTTCCACAGGTGAGTAGGAGATCCCATGTTCACTGTGTTTGTGTCTTCCATATGCTGTGGTGTGTTCCTGCTCCTGAGCCACACACTGTGGGGTTGCTGTGCCCTACTTGGTTCACTCTTAAATAGAAGCTAAAAGCCAGTTAAAAGTGTCTTCTTGCTGTTGTAACTAAAAAATCTTCTTACAGAGCAAAAATATTCATGTTCTGAGGTTAATGACCAGCTGGTAGGGTGGAGCAGGTCGTTTCTGGTCCCCACTGGCTGTGTATTTAAGTGATGACAGTAGTTTGTCTTAAGTTCATTGCATGAGGATATAAACTTTTTCTCAGATAAAACACGACTGATGTAATTTCCCTGTGATGGCCTTAGGCCCTCAGTAACCACCCTGTTGTGGTGTGCTACCAAAGTTAGAAGCCTTTCAGGTTGGGGGTTTATCCCAATGACACAAAGATGTATTTCTATTTTTTTTTTCTTTAAACATAACCAGAAACGCTGTTTGCAGCTGCATCCTCATCTGAGCGTGGAGCATGTGATTGCACTGTTGTTCTCTGTGAATCAGGTGGTGTCTAAACATTTCTGTTCTGATGCTCTGACAGACCCAGGGCGAACCAAGGAGGCTCGAGCCCTGTGCTGTGGCCACGAGCTCCTGGTCACAGGATTTGGGAACACCTGTGCAGCCCCTCTCAGTTCAGACTGACCTTCCTTGGAAGGACGGTGTTTGTTCTGTACAGCCTGTGTCTCTCTCTCTCTCCATATGGGCTGCACTTCTTGATAGATTTTAACTCAGTGGAGGGTTGAGGCAGAGAACTGAAACAACCAAAGCTGGGGAGGGGGGAACGCTGAAAAACTTGGAATCCTGAACTCAGGTCTTAGCTTGCAGTGGGATCGGTTCCCAGTGAGTACCGTAGGGAAGGAGCTGTTTCTCTTGATGTGCAAATGGGCGGCGAGTGCAGGTCCTCGGCTGCTGTCTCGACATCTGTCTGTTTACTCTGCATTTCAAGTTCTGAGGCAGAAAGCTTTTATCTGCCCTGGTCTCTTCTTATGTCACTGTTTCCAAAATACAAGTGATAGATACGAATCTAGCAGTTAAAAGGCAGGGCCTGGCAGAGGAGGAGGAGGAAGTAGAAAGCATCAAGAGATCGGTAAAAGCTGTTTGTTCTGGTGCCCTGGTGAACGAGACATTGGCACGAGTGCTCCCTCTGGGATCAGGTGTGTGCTTGTACCTTGCTGCTCTGGGTCCTGCACGGCGAGTTTCTTGGCTGTGTCTTGCAGAGGGTGGGGGTAGCGGTTGGTGGCTTTTCAAGTCTGCCTGAATGCAAATAAAATACCTGAGAAGAACCTTTAATGCAGTGACAGGTGTCTGCACAGAGGAAACTTGGTCTGACCTGTGTGGAATAGTGAAAAGGGAGGAGTGAGCAGCGGAGCCCCAAGCACAGCACTCTCTGTTACGTCCCATGCTGTGCTTTCTTGGCTCCAATAATGGCATTAGCACCAAGCAGCATGCAGTAGGACAGTAGAATTTCTTTCCCTGTGGGTTGCTGAGCTGTTCAGTATCCCACTGGTGTGTGCAGATGCTCCGCCGCTGTTTGCAGAGCGACAGGAGTCTTTGTCCAAAGCTTTGGTGGGGATTAATCACTGCGGAGGTTTGGGAAGTTTTATTCTGTGCTCCAGCTGTCCTGGCTAACAGTCAACTTTATTTAACTTGTTAATATCTGAGAGCAAGGCCCAAGTGTCTTCTCCACATGTGGAGAGCAGGCCTTTCTTTTCCTGGAATCTGCTGCCTGTGAAAGGCTTGCAAGGAAGAAAGCATGGCTCTGACTGTAAATAAATCCTTTCAGATTCCAGTTGTACGACCAAAGGAATTCAGCAAATTCCTATTTTTCTAATCATGACATGCCTTCATTTTAATGCTCTTCCAACTGGCAAATCTCATCTAACACTGCTTTGGAAATAACGGGCAAGAAGCTGTTAATTGTGGCTTGCAAGCAGCTGCCGTTGTGCTCCTTACAGGTGTCAGTGCTGTGGCTTTGGGACCCTGCATGTGTCCAACTCAGGAGTGGGGACTTCTCCGCAAACCTGCGGCTCTGGGTTTCTGTGGGGTGTTGACTCAGCCCTAGGTCTACCTGGATCTGTTTTGCTCTTGCATTTGCTTCCTGGAGAAAACCGTGCATCCTGCAGTGCTCACTGACTGTTTGGTACCTGTGTCGATAAGTGGAAAATTCTGTCTAACATTCCACCTCACCAAGTGTCTGGCTCTCACTGCTAGCCCGTCGCTCTTTGTAATTTTATAACTGCCTAAGAAATTAAATCTGTGTTGTGATAAGTATTCTGTGTCTTCTTCCTTTTGTTTGCTACTTGGAGATGGGGCTGGATAAGATCAGGGTAAGGCTACGTGGCCTGAACCAGAACAGCAGCAATTATGAGCCCTCAGTCTCAGCTGTGCTCTGTAGCTGCTCTCCACAGACACTGTCAGCCTGGGCTCTGCAGGACTGGGAAAGGACAAGCTGAGTTTTTCCTGGCACATTTTGCTTGCAAATGTAATTTTCCCTCTTGTTCCTCCTCAAAGCTGCTCTTCCCAGGAGTTGCATTTGTGTATTTTTCTCATGCTGCTCAGGTGAGTTTGATAAGTGCCTTTATTCCTTTTGTGTCATGGGATGCATCTCAAGCAGTGCTTTCATACCCAGCCCACTCCCTGTGTTCCAGCCCTGCAGGGAGATGAGGAGCGAGCCCTGGCACATGGGAGAGGAGGCAGCTCTGCTTCTGCGTCCTTCCTCCTGCAAAGCAGCGATGAGAGCTTTGATCGGGGTGGACAAGAGGAGCAAAAGCCTTTCTGCTGTTGCTGGCGGCGTTGGGGCACGCGAGGATGAGATGAGGATGAGATGAGGATGAGACTCTCCGTGTTGTCCTGCGGGGCTGTTTCCGCGGCTGAGGAGCTGCAGGCGCCGCTCCCCTGCTCCAGCTCTGGAGGGTAATGCTGCCCTGACGCTGCTGCTTTGTGCCTTCCCTTGCTCCAGGCAAAACAGGCTCTGCTGGCTCACATGAGTGTCTCCAAACTGCTCACTCGGCTGCTGGTGATGTTTCCCTGCCTCCTGCCTGGAGCAAACCTAAGATCTGAGGGAAGCTGTTGGTGAATTCTGCAAGTGGCAGTGACTTCCATGTGCTGTGGTGATGCCAACAACTCCTGTGTCCCCTGTGTCCCAGCTGGACAGAGTCATCCGGACCCACTGATGCTTTGGGAGGTCCAGCAGCCCCTCAGCTCCTGCCTTAGTGGAGCGAAGCAGAATATCCCCCAGTAAGCATGGGGGAAATTGTGAACAGTGGGGCATTCCCAGCCTGGAAAGAGGCAGCTGTGGTTGCCTTCAGGACAGCAGTTTCACATCTGTCTGCTGGTACTGGGTTTGGCCCACTGAGCATGAGTTTCCAGGGAAGGGACTGAGCGATCCCATCTGCAATTGTTTATCTTGTTAGAAGGGTAAACATGGACTCGTGCCTCTGTTCCTCCTTGCTTTCTCTTGCTAGTGAATAGGGTTTTGGAGCTGTGATACCTCCCCAGTGGTCAGGCCCTCACACCCTTCACTGTGCAGGACTGGAGTCCAAGAGGAAACAGCTGAGCAGAAGCGCAATCCTGGTGTGAGCAGCCCCACTTGGGCTGTGGCTGAGCTGGCAGAGCAGCTCACACTGCCCCTGGCCTGGCTGGTTTGCAAGGTGGATGCAGCATCATTCATTTCAGAGCTGGTGGGAAGAAAGGAGAGATGGTGGGGCCAGACGTGAGCACCAGCAGCACTCTGGTCCTGGCCAGGTTTGGGAGCAGCCTTGTCCCTTCTGCAGCACCCACACTCAGCTGGTCCCAGAGCATTCACCTCTCCTGTGCACATCCAACCCACGCAAGCCTCAGACAGGCCCTTGGCAAAGGCTTTTTTGGCCAATTAATGATGGACTGTGAGCTAATGAGGGCATTGTGCCCAGCTTGCTGGAGCTGAGAACAGCTGGTGCCAGCTCCTCCAGCACTGGGTTATGTTTTGGGTTGGGGATTTTAGCAGAGTTTTACTAAGTTGCGGGTTACAATAAAGGATTTGGAGATTGCTGTATCTGGGTAAGTCCATAAAGCTAGAGGGTTTTGGCAGTATTTTGATGTTTTGGATACTGTTTTGCAGGAGCAAGGAAGGCCCTGGGAGAGACTCATTTATCCACCAGTGTGGTCTGGAGCTGGGGAGCACCGAGTGATGCAGGGGCACAGATCCACTTTGTCCACGTGATCAGATCCACCTTGTCTGCACGGTGGGTACAGAGTCACTTTCAGGTGCCAGCCTGGTGTGTAACTTCTCAGCATCTCCCTTGGCACTGCTGTCCCCTCCTCCCTGCTTGAGGGAGGCTGGTGACACCATCAGCCACCGCTCCTCAGCAGCTCCAGATCGGGGCTGATAATTTATTTTATCTGTGGAGGGCAGGCAGAGGGATGGGCCAGAAGCCCGAACCTGTGGCTGGTGAAGGGAAGGCTTCTAGAGGCCAGCAGTGGGGGCTGTGCTCTGCTGTTGTGCAGCTGGAGGTGCAGGGGCCTGGAGGCACAAGAGTCCCTGTCCCTTCCTCGGGACCATCCCAGCCTTCTGTCCCCCCCAGATCCATGTTTTCTTCCCTTCTCTGGTAACCATCCCAATCTTTTCCTGGGACATCCTTGTTCTTTCTTTCCTCTCCTGGGAGTATCCCTGCTCCTTCCCTGGGAGCATCCCAGCCTTTTCTCCTCCAGAGCACCCCAGCATGTTCCCTAGCAGCATCCCAGTCTTTTTCCTCCCATAACCTCCCTACTCATTTGCTGGCAGCATCCCAGCCTTTTCCCCTTGGTGCATCCACTCTCCTTCCCTTGTTTGCTCCCAAAACTTCCCTCATCCACCTCTTCAGCAGCTCTGCAGCACCTTCTGTGCTGAGGGCATCTGCCTTGCACTTGCGCTCCTTGGCTCAGAGCAAAATATTAGAGAGGGGAAAAAAATTGATTTGTGTTTGCCTTCACCCAGCCCCTGAGCCAAAACTGCCGGGAGAGGCAGAGGGTGCTTGGCTGCCGTGTGTGCCACAAGCTCCTGCCTGGAGCTGGATCCGGCCCCGCTGGGATGAGGGGACTGCGGTGGGGCCAGAGCAGAGTGGCTTTGGCTTTGGCTGTGGGGCTGTGCTGCCGCTCTGCTGTGCTTTCCTGAGCAAATAACGCTGCAGCTTCTGGAAATGGGCCCAAAAATTGAGTTCTGGCAGGGGAGGGCAGAGCTCTGGGCTTCACCTGGCCCCACACGCTCTGCTGTTGGCTGAAGCCCGGAGCAGGGCTGGTGTGAAGGGAAATACAGAGCCCGGGCTGTGTCCCCTCCCTCTGCACCCTCAGGGCACAGGGCTCTCTGCTCCAGGTGTCTCCTGAGGAACCCCCTGCTCTCTGAAAATCATGCAGAGCATCTCTCCTCTCCTTACCCGAAAACGATTTTGGAAATGAAAGCGGGAGACAGAGCCAGGGACGTTATCTCACTCCTTTTTACCGTTTCAGATAGGACACGCAGCCTTTCATCTCTCCCAGGGTGAAAGGCAATTTGCATTTCAAGAGGTCAGGACGAAGCTTTTTCTCTTTACCATCCGAAATTCGTTATTCAAAGTCTATTTGGAAACAAAACAACACATGCACGGGAAGATGGCCTCTGCAGGCTCAAATTAACTGCTCCTGTCATCCCTGATTTCCCTGGCTGCTGCTGGAGGATGGGGATGGAGGAGGAGGTGCAGGCACTGCTGGAGCTGTGAGTAGAGCAAACCTGGGAGCTCCTCAGAAAGGCTGGAGCTGCTCCAGAGCTCGGGGGTCTCCCCTGGGAACTGTGGGGGGCTTTGCACCCCCTGCCCTGCACAATCTTGGCTTAGACAGGTCAGTTCCTCAAGGATAACTCCAGACCCACTTCCCTGCAAACCCGGCTTCCTTCCAGCTCCCACACTCGCCCTGGGCTGGGACCTCAGCCTGGCTCCAACAACCCAATCCTGCCTGATAAAAACCCCTGGCAGCCTGGAGCTTGGCTGGGGTTTGCTGGGCTCTGGTGCTTTGTTTTCTCAGCTGCTGCCTCTTCCCTCACTGCTGCCACTTATTGATATCACAGTTTGCATTAGCAGGTGCAACTCTGGGATATTCAATTACCTATAAAGAGCTGTAGCAAAGCAGGACTTTGCTGGAGGCATCAAGGCCGTTTGTTTTGGGTTTTTTCCCATGGTTTCAGGTGCTTTGTTTTGGTTTTTACCTGCATTTAAAGGAGACGTGAGATGGGTAAAGTGGCATTGACTGAATAAAAAACATAAGTAAAAAGTAAAGAGAAATAAATAAATAAATAATCCTGTTTATGAAATGAAACAGCTGGGTAGGAAAAAAAATGATCTCCGGGAAGAAAGCAGCTCCCTGGGCTATTTTTAGCTCTTTTGTTTCTCCCCCCCCCTTCCCACCCCCACCCTCGTTTCACAGTCTGAGGGTTTGGTGTATGTCAATCCTGCTGCTCTCCCTCACCTCCTGAGTGCCAGGTGATGTGCTCTTTTCTTATTTTCCTTTATTTTTTTTTCCTCTCCATCTTTTGCATCTTATTTATAGCACGGAGCTGGGGGGAAGGGCAGCAGCATCAGGAGCGGCCGCGCCGGCATCGCCCTCAGTCCAGGCTGGGGGAAAGAGGGGGCAGCGGGGGCTGAGCCTCTCCTGCAGCATCCGGGGCTGGGCTTGGGCCCTTTTCCTGCTCCTCAGCAGCTCCAGGAGCTGCTGGAACCCCCCGAAATTCCCTTTGCCTGGATCTGGGGGGCTGCACTTGCTGAGATCCCAGCAAGGACGAGGGACAGGGCTGGGACCACGTCTGGTGTCTCCTCTCAGCTCTTGGTCCAGCGGGGCTGGAGGAACCCTGGGTTTCCATTGAGTCTTTCTCCCTCTAGGCCTCATCATTCCTCAACCCATCCCAGCAAAGCTCTCCAGCAGCCACAGGCACTCAGCCCTGCACCCTTCCCCTTTCCCAGCCATCCCTCCCAACTCCCACATCTCCCATCACATCTCCTGCTGCTGCTGCCCCAGGACCCCTCTTCCCCCCTCACCGAGCATCCTTCTGGGGCCACATCTTTGTGCCGTTATGGAAGAAACACATAATTCTTTTATTATTCAATTAGGAATTTAACACACAATCAGGTGATCGCTTTAAGAGGATTTCCTATAAGGCAGGATTTGAATAACGGGGCTATGAGTAATATATTCCCTTAACTGGTTTATTCTTTTATCAGATTTTTTTTTTCCCCCTAAGCACTTTAATGCATTTACTTTCCCATTGTCGACACTTTTCTCCGAGCTCTTCCTCCCTCCCCGAGCTTATGCAAATCCCCCGTAAGGCGTTTAATGCGCCGTGTGTGTCAATAGTGCCCAAATCTTCCGACAGCGTTAGGCTCCATGCATGCCCCGGCTGATTAAGAGGGGCGGTGGGGCCAGCCTGGCTGCCCAAACCCCTTCCCGCCCCCACCGCGGGGCCTCTGCGCTGGGAGCTGCATTTTTCCAGAGAAAAGGCTGGAGCTGAAAGTCGCTTTTCTTTTTTTGCAGGGCGGGCTGTGAATGAGGAGCTCCCGGCTGACCCGCCCGCCGCTGTTTGCTGCGCTGCCACTCAGATTTTTGGGGTGCGTGGAGGTGTTCACTGAGGGGGAATGGCTGTGGGTGGGATGTGAGAAGGAGGAGGAAGGTGGTGAAATAACCCCAGAGACAGTGTCGGTGTTGGTTTGTGCTCACACAATCGATCCTGGGTGGCTGCAGGTGCCTCTGGAGCCCTGTGGGAATGGCTGGGCCATCCCTGGCAGGAAAATCAGGGCTTTCCCCGCTTTCTGTGTCACCAGGGGCTGAGGAAAGTTCACCCTCACCAGGCTGCCTCGTGCTGTGGGTTTGCTTTCCCTGAGGCACCTCTGGGCTTTGCTTTGGGGGGTTAACACCCGGGACAAGCCTGGAGCCGGGCTCAGGGGAGGTGTTTGCCCTGCTCACCCTGGTGGAATGTTCCCTCTGAAACCAGACAGTGCTGGGACCCTGGGGAGCAGGGCATGAATGGAACAGCAAAAAGGGTTGGCCTGTAATTCCTGGTTTTCCCACTGCCTGAGGGGTTTGTGGCTGCTGGTGAGGCCCTGGGTGAGCACAGCACGGGGGAAACACCCCCTCCAAGGGTAACTGTCACCATTTTCTCCTCCCAGAGAAAAATCTCCCTCAACCTGTGTCTGTAAATAGCCCGGTGAGTGGGAGCGAGCTGAACCGGCCCTTCCCGGCCTTGTTTCCTCCCCGCCCACCGCTGATTGTCTCCTTTTTTTATCCCGTCCTGCCATTCTGACTGTGCGTGCAGCAATTATGCAAAGTTGCAATCAAGGAGCTGAATTAGGAGCTCATCTTGGATTAATTAGTGATGGATGCAAATCTGCTCCAACAAAGAGGAGCGAGGGGAATGCAAAGGCCATGGGGATCCTCCCAGGGTTTCTCCAGCTCTCCCAGGCTCGTTGGAGGGCAGGAGGGATGCAGAGCAATGCCTCGCAGGAGAATTGAGGCATCCACGTGAAAGAATTTGGTTCTTGGCCTTGGGGCAAGGCTTGGGTGCCCCAAAGCTGATGCTCACCTCAGCCCCTGCATCTCCCTGGAGGTTTTAAACCCAGAGCTTTGGGCTTAGAGCATCTCCTCCCACCCCAGCCTTGCTGCAAAGCTTGGGGAAAAACCAGTTAATCCCTGTGGGCTCCAGCGCTGAGCTCCTGCCAGCGCTGGGGATTTCTGTTCTGCAATCGGATTGTGACAAACCTCTCCACTTGCATTGAACAAATTCCCTGGCTACTCCCCGCTCCTTGCAGGCCCCAGTAATCCCCCAAGTGTGACTCTGGCCAAGAGGCAACGTCCCTGATTAATCCTCGCCGCCTCCTGCAAAGCCACGGCTGCCGAGGATGCTCCGGCACGACGCGCTCAGCCAGCGCTGGGAGCAGACCCCGGGGAAGGATGCGAAGGATGCAATGCTATTTAAAGGAGCTTTTCCAAGAGGGGATTGCAGGCTTGAGAGAAGCCTCTCCTGCCCGTGAAGTGGAAAAGATGGATGTGCAGCACTCCAGGGAGCACTGAGGGAGGGGGTGTGGGAAGGGGGCGCAGAGGTTTCATCCCTTTGCCTGCCCCACCCTCAGTGTCACCCACCCCAGCTGGCGAAGAGGGGACACCCCTGGGGCACAGGATGACCAGGGCAGGGTGAGCATGGCTTGGGTAAGGAGCTGCTTGACCCAGGGATGGCTCGTGGCTGTGCCCACGGGGATGGGGACAGTAGGGACAGCTCCTTCCCATGGGCCCCAAGAGTTTAAAGCCTTGGCTTGAGGTTTTTGGTGTGCAGACAACTGAAAGGTCTCTCCTTCCTCTCCCCTCTGTGACAGCAATGATAATAAAACCTGACTCGGCTGGAAGGGCAAGGAAAAAAAACAACAATACAGGACATTTCTGGAGATCGTCCTAATCCAGCACCTCAGAGCCAAATGAATCAGCAGCTTCTTATTCTGCCGGCAGGATTAGTCAACGTTCATCCAGCCTCCTGGGAAGCGAGGTGAGGCTCTGCACAGCAAGGAGTCGTGGCAAGGTGGCCACAGGGTGTTGGCTGGTCCATGGAGCCCAGCAAATCCCTCCTCGTAATCCCGCAAACTCTGCTGGGATCCACTCATGCTGGGAGCCACGGGACAGCAGGAGGAGGGGAGAGTGAAAAAATACCTCAAAATCTGCGGTGTGGGTGAGGGATGAGGGTGTGGGGTGTGGGGGGAAGAGTCCAGGCTGGGGCTGTGTGTGAGGGATGTCCCACGTGCCACTGGGACCAGGAGCACCACGTCTGGCTGGCTTTCCTGGCTGTTAAAGTGGGTCAAGCAGAAACCCAAGGAGCATCTGAGCTTGCCAACCTTGAGCCAACTCTGTGGAAGCTGAATTATTCAGGGCCAGCTTGAAAAATTGAAGAGCCCAGCGAAACTCCAGGAGAGCGCGGCCCATGGGACCCCCATACCCTTGTCAGGCAGAGGCAGCTCAGCCTGCCCATGCTCAGGGAGCACCTTGGGCATTTTGGGAGGGGGGGACAGTGTTGTTTGTGTCTAACTCTGCCCTTGGGGTGGGGAAAGCAGAGAGAAAGCACTCAGAGAGGTTCACCCAGATGGATTCTTCTCCCTGTGTTCCCTGCAGCGCTCCAAGCTGTAGCAATTTCCTTGGGTGTCATGGTTCTGTCACACAGCATGGTTCTGTCACAGCCACAGCAGGAGCAGTTGAAAGGGACCCCCTTTGTCCCCTGAAATGGGGATCTCTCGATTGTGTGACTTTAGAGAGGAGGCTGAAACTCAGGGCCTTGCTCTTTGCCTCCAGGTGTTCAGTCACGGCATCTCCTGGCGGCTTGGGGAGCACCACGCCCGTTTGGGAGCTGGGCTGCTCCCCTCAGCCCGGCTGTCTCTGAAGGACCAGCCCTGGTTCTATTCCTGGGGCTTTGGAATGGGGAGAGCCGGCTCCTGGGGGAATCCCTGTGGTGAGTAATGCTGCCTGGCGAGCGCCGGGAAAAGGCGGGTGCACATATGCTTCAGCTCATCCTGCTCTTTTCGTGGAGCACTCTCACTGTCTGGGTGCCAACCAGTGGCAGGCACGGCCGGGGAACCCCCACCACTCTCACCTCCCTCTTTTTTTTTTTACATTTCCAAGGTTCCTAGAAGAGGGTGATGGAGTCCGGTGTAGAGCAAGGGTGTGTGCCCCAAGGGGAGTGAGGTGCTTTGAGATTTTACAGTGACACTATGAAATTAGAGATGGACAAATGCGCCAAAGCAAACAGTCAAAAATAATCCCCTTTTGCCCAGAGGGCCGAGCTGTGCAGGTGCTCAGCCCAGAGGGGAGCTGGGAAGGCTGGGCCCCGGCTCCAGGCCGTGCTTGGCACAGCGGTCGGGTGCGCTTTGAGCCAAACTCTGGCTATTTCAGCCAAGGAGAAAAGATGGAAATTTCCACCTGGCCTGTTTTCTTCCCTGTGACAAATTTGCAGGAGACTCTTTCCCTGGCCCTGCTCTGGCAGAAGGGTGGCTGGGGTGGTGCAGGCAGCTGTGGCTCCAATTTCCTCTGGCGGCAGCAGCAGCAGCAGCAGCAGCAGCAGCACATCCCCGGCCCCACATGCCGCTTCACACAGCGCAGCATTTACTGACAGCGAGGAGATCGTAATTCACAGCCCAGCGCGGTGCAGCCACGGCCTGGGAGCGGGGATGGGCTCCCTCCTTCCTGCTGCCGCCACCCTCACACACTCCGGGAGGGGAGGGGGCACCTGCTGAGTCCCCAGTCTGTGCATTGCTGCTCCTGGAGAAAAGCCGATAGCATCAGATCCCCGTGAGGGAGCCTGCAGCTCACCCAGCCCAGGAGAGGTGGGGACACCCACCTTGGGGACAGACACGTGTTTTCCCCTGGACAGATACCTGCACTGCCCCATGTTGCTGGTTCCCTTCCTCCTGTGCTTCCATTGCCTGGTTTTGGAGGGGAGCAGAGACCTTCTTGGCTGTTTCCTCAAAAAGCTGCGGTGTTCTGTTAACCAGAGCTGCAATCCATCCATCCATCCATCCATCCATCCATCCACCCATCCCTCCCTCCATCCATCCATCCATCCATCCATTCACGATTCCATCAGCCCCTCTTAGACAAAACCCTCTCCCTGAAAAGCTCGTGCCCTGAATGAAACTACCGGGGCTTTCTTCCTAATTAATCTCTCTTTGCAATTAGCTCCGGCCCTCCGAAATCCCTCTACGGCACCTCTGGCCGGTACCTGCAGGCGGTGCCTACGGACAGGGGTCTGTCTGGGCGTGCACCGGGAAAGCCTCTCCCGCGGCCCCGGGGCGGGCGGGGGGCTCGGGGG
>VXBU01003881.1:94960-120857 GCA_013400315.1 Bombycilla garrulus
CGGCCGGCGGGGCTGAGCGGGCCGGGCCAGCGCCGGTGCCGCAGAGCCGCCGCGGCGGAGCGAGGTAAGAACCGCCGCGACCTGTTGTGCTCGGCCGGGAGCGCCGGGCAGCGGGGGGAAAGGAGGGGAAGCCGCCGCCCCGAGCCCCTGCCCGCCCTGGCCCCACGGAGCATCTTCCCGGCTCCCCCACCCGAGCATCCTCCCCGCGCTCCCTCCGCCCCGCCGGGAGCTTCTCCTTCAGCCCGGGGACGTGCGTTACCGAATTCCCCCCGTTTATGGCAACTTCGCCACCGGCAAGATGTCGGGGGACCCTTTTGCACGAGCAAAATCCGCTTTTGTGCGCGAACAGGAGGGCGGCGGTGCCCGGGGGTCGCGCAGAGCCGGGGGGCAGCGGGGCAAGGGCTCCTCTGGGGTGAGACCTCCCGCCCGAGGCGATGGAGAAACGCCCCCGCCCCCACGGCGGGGCCACAGGGGTGGCGGGGTGTAAATCCAGAGGGGCAGACGGATGTAAATCCGGCGGGAGGAGAAAATCCAATTTACGGCAGCGCAGGGATGCTCGGGGGAGCGAGGCGGAGAGTGCCGGAGGCTGGTCCAGCGCCGCGGTGTGCAGCGCATCCCGCTCCGCTCCCGGCCCCGGCAAGTTTGGGCCACACAGTGTACGAGCGAGGCTTTTCCAGCTGGGATTCCTGCTATGGAAAAACCCCGCAACAGGCTTTCCGGCATCCCGGGAGATGCTTCCCTCTGGGTTTTATCGGCTGGGGGGGCAGGCGGCAAGGGAGGGGNGGTGCAGGGATTGCAGACAGCTCCTCTGGGAGCAGCACGATGTCCCCGTGTCCCCGTGCCCCGCTGGGTTGTTCTGCTCGCGGCGCTCTGGGATGGGGGATCTTGGGGTGAACGCCAGCGTGGAGCGGGAGGGGGACCCCATCCCAGCCCCCCAGCAGGGCTGTGACCCCAGCACAGCCTCGGGGCCGGGCAGTGCTGCCCTGTGCACCCGTCCCTGCAGCCAGAGAAGCATTTTCGGCTCCAGGAACTCACTCTGGGGTGAGTGGGTCTGTTTGCCCCCCGCTTCAGGGCCCTCCAGCATCCAACACATCCTGGCAGCTGGAAAACCTCTCTGCTCCTGCAAACGCCATGTCTGGCAGGGAGACCAGAGAAATCACTGTCATTGATTTTTTCCTCCCTTGCCTGACTCAATCTACTGCCTTGGAGGAGATTTTTTCACCGCCACCACCACCCCTGGGTGCCAGGGAAATCTGCAGGAGGTGGGCTGGGGACAGGCGAGGAATTCAGAGCAGCCCCCTGGGACTGAACCACAGGGACGAGCCCTGTTTTGGGTGGCTCTGGTGGGGTCACTGCAGGATGTTGGGTATTTGGAGAGCTCATTTTGGGATGCATTTGGTGCAGCCCCCCTCAGGCGTGGTGCTGGGGTGTCTCTGGCAGCTCTCGGAGCTGGTCCGTGCCGGCTCTGATCCCCCGGAGCAGCAAATCTGAGAAAAGCAGGCTCAGCTCCCATCCCCTCTCTGAAAGCTGCAGGAGTGTCTGCCCCAGCCCCAGGCACCAGAGATGCTGCAAAGGGCACAAAGCGGAGCGAGTGCGCTGCCCGCAGGGAGCGAGGGCTTCCCGAGGCAGCCGGGATCTTCCCGCAGCCGCCTTCCGTGAGTGCTTTTCCTCCATTAATTTCTCTAATTGCTTTTGGAGATCGCAGTGGCGTTTGTCGTTGGGAGCATCCCAGCGAGGTGCTGAGCCAGGCTGTGCCTCGGGGGTGGCTCGTGTGGGTCCCGCACGGGCACTCCTCACCACCCCGAAGCCAAACTTCTGCTCGGAAGGTCGGTGGATCCCGTTTGCCTCGGGGAAATCATCTTCCCAGGCGGGAAAACACCAGAAGGGCTGCGATACAGCGAGGTGGAGAAGGCTCGGGGCCACTCACATCGCAGACCGCTGGCATCACCCGAGGGGACACAGGAGCAGGGCCTCCCCAGTGACAGTGACACTGCTCTCCCTCCCCTCAGGGTGGCCGGGATGGGCTCGGTGGGAGCCGAGCGCTTCAAGGAGCTGAGCCCGGCGGTGACGCCCGAGGGGAACGTGGTGATGAGCTTCAGCTTCGACAGCTACCAGCTGGAGGAGGACGAGCTGCAGCGGGGCAGCCAGGCCAAGGGTGTCCTCACCTTCATGGAGCCAGGTGAGGGCAGGCACGGCCCAACCTGACCCACAGCCAGGAGCCGGGTTCCCTGCTGGTTTCCCACCCACTTAGGAGCTTCCTGGGGTGGGTTTAACAGCCACAAATAGCCTGAAGTGGCACAGTATTGCCCGTTACCCTTTTTCATCGTTTTTTGTACCCATGTGAGCCACCAGCACCTCCTGTGACAGTGGGCTCTGCAGGCTGGCAAGGAGTTGAGGATTGGTGCCCTGGTTCTCCTGCCGGGCTCATACCCAGCCTGCAGCTTCACCTTTCTCTGTGCAGGACTCAGGGACACTCCAGGGATTCACCCCAGCCCTGCTCCACACCTCGAGGCAGCCCTGTCCACCTCCACACCCGCCTTGACCCTTCTTGCACCCTGACCTGTGCTGTTACCTGCACTGCCTGGCTCTCAGCTTGTTTAGCTGCAATTAAAACTCACCAGACCCCCAAAACCCAGATGTTTTCCTGCCTCCTGGGTCTCCACTGAAATGTCTTTTCAGTGACAACTCAGAGCTGGGGCTGTTTATTTGTACACCTACAGGGAGCTGAGTTGTTTGATGGCCTCAAGGCTGATGTCTGACGTGGTTCCCAGTGGTGCAGCAGTGCCACTGCCATGTCTTTTTCTCTTTCTTTCCTATTTTGGGGCAGTTTCTGAGGACCCCGAGCCCCAGGATCGATACCATGGGATTTATTTTGCCATGCTGCTGGCTGGGGTGGGATTTCTCCTGCCCTACAACAGCTTTATCACCGATGTGGATTACTTGCACCATAAATACCCAGGTAGGTCTGGAGCAGCTCCCAGCACCCCAGACCTGGAGAGAGCTCAATCCCACTTCCAAGGGAGTTGAATTCCCGTCCCCTCTCTTCAGGGACCTCCATTGTCTTTGACATGAGCCTCACCTACATCCTGGTGGCCTTGGTGGCCGTCATCCTCAACAATGCTCTGGTGGAGCTGCTGAGCTTGCACACCCGGATCTCCGTGGGTGAGTGGGGTCCCTGCACGCCAGGCAGTGCTGTCCCCATGCTGTGGCCCTGCCACCACCTCTGTGTCCCCCCCACAGGCTACCTCTTCGCCCTGGGGCCCCTGCTCTTTGTCAGCATCTGCGACGTGTGGCTGGAGCTGTTCAGCCGCAGACAAGCCTACGCCATCAACCTGGTGGCTGTCGGGGTGGTGGCCTTTGGCTGCACAGGTATGTGGCAGAGCACTGGGCTGAGGCGTGGCAGGTACGGGAGGGAAACAGCCCCATCCCTGAGCCGTGCTCTCCCGGGACAACCTCCTGCTCTGATCCCTGTCACCCTCAGGTCCCTGCCCTGTCCCCTCCACCTCTGTCCAGGCACTGTGGGACTGCACCAAACCGTGTGTTGGTCACTGACACCACTGCTCTGGGCCCCCACGCCTCGTGGCCGCTCTGGGTGGGAACAGAGCCAGTGGAGCATCCAGGGAGGGGAGAAAATGCCCTCCTGCTTTCGGAGCAAGGAGGCTGCTGGAAGGAGCAGCTCCCCGCTGGCACAGCACAGGGGTTCCCTCTGGGGTTTCTTCCCCCTCCCCGGAGTTTCGGCTGCAGCAATAATCCCTCCTTCTCCCCTCTGTGCATCTCTCCTGAAGTGCAGCAATCCAGCTTCTATGGCTACACGGGGCTGCTGCCCAAGCGCTACACGCAGGGAGTGATGACGGGTGAGAGTAAGTACCCACATCCACCTCAGGGACTTGGGACCTCCCACCTTCTCCTGGGGCCACAGCGCGTCACACCTGGGTCCCCACTGTCCCCAGCACAGCCCAGCAGATCAGGGACACCCCAGGGTGCTCCCCAGCAAACCAGGGACTTCACTGGTTTCTAAGTCCCTGCACTGCCATGCCAGGCTGGGGGTGGGGATGTCTGCCAGGAGCTTTATCACCCCAAAAATCACTGCCGGTGACTCCTCTACACTGGGAGGCATCACATCCACGTGTTGGGGGATGACGGGGATCCCTGAGCTGGGATCCCTGAGTGGGGCCCAGTGCTGTCAGCTCTCCCACACCTCCAGGCACCGCCGGGGTCATCATCTCGCTCAGCCGCATCTTCACCAAGCTGCTGCTGTCGGACGAGAAGGAGAACACCGTCATCTTCTTCTTCATCTCCATCGGCATGGAGCTGACCTGCTTCATCCTGCACCTCCTGGTGAAGCGCACGCGCTTCGTGCGCTACTACACGGACTGTTCCCGCAAGGGCCTCCCCGAGAGCCGCGACCCCGGCACCGGCTACCGCGTGCACCACGACGTCACCTCTGAGGACGTGCGCTTTGTAAGCCGAGGGCGGGTTTCCCTGCCGACCCCCGGGGTTCTTGGCCGCCGCGCCTCAGCACTGCTGTCCCCTCTCCCCTCATCCAGGAAAACCGGGAGCAGGGGCAGCCCGGCTCCCCCCGGGGCAGCCCCGGCCCCGAAGCTGAGCTGGCTGGCAGTGGCACCTACATGCGCTTCGATGTCCCGCGGCCCAAGATCAAGAGGAGCTGGCCCAGCTTCCGAGGTGAGTGGTGGGCCCAGGGAAAGCCATGGCTGTGGGGTGGGATAAATGATGGGGGACCCAGAGTCGTGGGGCAGGATGATCCCCGAGGCTGGAGAGGGACTTTTGAAAAGGGCGTGGGATAGCAGGACAAAGAGAAATGGCTTCAAACTGACAAGAGGACAGGATTAAATGGGATATTATCAAGAAATTCTTCCTGTGAGGGTGAGGAGGCTCTGGCACAGATTCCCAGGAAGCTGTGATTGCCCCATTCCTGAAAGTGTCCAAGGCGAGGCTGGACAGGGCTTGCAGCAACCTGGAATAGTGGAAGGTGTCCTTGCCCATGGCAGGGGGTTGGACCTGGATGATCTTTAACAATCCCTTCCATCCCAAACCATTCTAGGATCCTATGATTCCTTTCCTAACGATATGCCCAAAACCACGGGGCAAACCCATCTTTGGAAGGCACCCCTGGGGGTCAGACAAAGCTCCCAGGCTCTGTGAGGGCGCTGGGCTGCAGTTTTGGCTGAGCTGTGCTCCTGTCCCTGCCAGACATGCTGCTCTACCGCTACGTCGTGTCCCGCCTCATCTGGGCCTACATGCTCTCCATCGCCATGACCTACTTCATCACGCTGTGCCTCTTCCCCGGGCTGGAGTCGGAGATCCACAACTGCACGCTGGGGGAATGGCTCCCCATCCTCATCATGGCCATCTTCAACCTCTCTGACTTCGTCGGCAAGGTAGGAGAGAGGCCAGAGCCAGCACAGTGGGGGCCTGTCCTCCTTTGGTGTCCTCTTCCTAAGCCACTTGTCTCCACTGAGAGTCACCTGCATCCATGGGGGTCTCACCAGTGAGAGATGGTGCTCACCAGCACGGCCAAGGTTGGGTTCTCACAGCAGTTGGCCTTTCCACCATCTTGTCTCCTTGTTGCCCCATTTTGGGCACCGCAGGGCCCTCTGCAGCCTCCTCATCCCCCCCGCAGAATCTCTGCCCCTCACTGCAGAATCTCTGCCCCTCACTGCAGAATCTCTGCCCCTCACTGCAGAAACTCTGCCCCTCACTGCAGAATCTCTTCCCCTCACTGCAGATCCTGGCTGCTCTCCCCTACGACTGGAGAGGCACTCACCTCCTCGTCTACTCCTGCCTCCGTGTGGTCTTCATCCCCCTCTTCATCATGTGTGTCTACCCCAATGGGCAGCCCACCTTCGGCCACCCCGCCTGGCCCTGCATCTTCTCCCTCCTCATGGGCATCACCAACGGCTACTTCGGCAGCGTCCCCATGATCCTGGCCGCGGGCAAAGTGAGCCCGGAGCAGCGGGAGCTGGCAGGTAGGGCCGAGCCCCCCTGGGAACCCCTGGTGGCGTGGCCAGAGCACCCTGACAGCCCTGTCCCTCCCACAGGGAACACCATGACCGTGTCCTACATGACGGGCCTGACGCTGGGCTCGGCCGTGGCATATTTTGCCTACAGCCTCACCAGCACCTCCCACAGCTCCTGTTTCTACACCGAAACCTCCAACGGCTCCTTTACCTCGGGCTACTGAGCCCTGGGCCGGGGCAATGGGGACAGCACGGGACCTGCTTCCCGCCGGGGTCCCCAGCGCCCCACATCCCTCCCCAAGGAGGGAGCCTGGAGCCAGAGAGCCGCCCCAGCGTGGGTAAGGACTGGTGTCCTGTTGGCACAGGGCTGGGGCAATCCAAACCGGCCTGTGCTGCCCAGCCGGCATTTGTGCAGGGCCACCGCTTGGGGTGACATTCCTCCCACCCCAGGGGACGGTTCTTGTTGCTTTTGGGGTCTCCCCATCGGCAACGTGCAGCTCTCCAGTGAAGGCTGGGGATCTTCTGTTTGCGCCAAGCCATTGACAGGAGGAAGAAAATACTGCCAAATCCCAAAGGGAATAGGACCAGCACTGGGGAGGAGGGTGATGGAGGGCTGGTGAGAAACAAGAGGAGCAAGAGAGGAAGGAAATGCTCCTTCAGTCCCTGGTGGCTCTGGGAAGGTGGGTCTCAGCTTCCCCTGATGGTGCTGCAGGTTTTCACCAGGAATGGCTTGAAATCACAGTCCCTCCCTAAATTGGTGAATCACTTCTGATGGTTGGGGAAAAAGTGTTTTTTTTCATTGTGTCTTGTTTTACCCCCTCCCAAGTGCAACAGAGGCAGGGTCTTGCCTCCCCCCACCCCACACTGTGAACCTGCCCCATTGCAAGGGGCAGAGGGGGGTCCCAAGGCTACAGCACTGCCAGTACCACCTGCAGGCCACTGCTGAGCTTCCAGATTTACGGCACAGGACGTAAGTGAAGCTGATTAAATAATTAAATGTCTTTGCGATGGCTGGTCCTCAGCTGTGCCACTGGCACCGGTGGCACTTGACTGCTGGTGATGGGCTGGGCTGGCAAACACACCCAGGGTGGTGCCTGCTGCCTGTCCTGTTGGGTCTTGGGGTGTCCCTTGTGCTGCTCCCCATCTTCAGGGCCCCCTTTGTCACCTGGGGTGGCTGAACGTGTCACCGGGTTACACCAAACCCCTGCCAACCAGCAAACTGCCATGAGCAGCACACAGGAGAGGAACAGGCCAAGAGGAGCAGAAACCATCAGCAGAAGGTGCCAACACCACGTTTTGGGACCAGCTGCACCTCGCTGTGCCAACTGGCGGGTGCCACCTCCCAGGGAACCAAGCCCAAGGAGGCAGCGAGTGCCAGGCCTGGCCCCCACAGCACGGGAGGGCCTGGCCGTGCCAAGCTCCTGCCCCTACGAAGGGCAGTTCACACTAAAAAGAGCAAATCCAGCGTTTCACCCTCAGCACGTGGTGCCCTGAGCATGGTGGCAGGGGCAGGACTCACACCTCCAGCGCACAGGCCCTGTCCAGCAGACACCTCTGCTCCTGTGTCCATGTCCGTCGGTGTCACCACGTCACACAGACGGGTCCTCCCCAAAAAGCCACCAGGCACCTGGGTTGTGTCTTTCTCCAGGGCAGGGGCTGAGCCAAAAAAGCCATCATTGCCACCAAGGGGAGAAAAACCCTGAGGTCAAGCGAGACAAAGAAAGATGCTTCGTTGGGTTGCTTTTTTTCAATTAGATTTTTTTTTTTTTTTATGAAAAAAGATCACACGGAGTTCTCCAACAAACAGAATGCCAAAAAAATTGTTTTAAACAAAACATAAACAAAACAAAACAAAAAGACAAAAACCTGGCTCTCCTTTCCTCTCGATTGTCTGAAATATCCTTGTGTTCCATAGAAGGCAGTGGGTTTTAAGTGCTTTCTATTTAACATTAGCATAAAATCTCTCTCGCGCGCTCTCTCTCTCGCTCTTTAAAATATGCTCACACAATTTGCTTCTAGAAGTACAGTACACTTTGAGCGTGGGGGGTGTGCCTGTTCCCAGATCATTTACAATCACAATCCAACAGGAAATAAAAAATAATATTCTAAACGTCAGACTGTGTTCATTTCTGCCGTTGTGGGTTTTTTTCTTTTTTTGTTTTTTATAATTTCATAATTTTTTTCACAGTTTTAAAAAGTTTANTATATTTATAATTAAAAAGTTGAATCCATTTAAAGACTTATAATACAGGAGGGCTAAAGAGTCTTTTGGTACATTAAAACTGTACAGGCTAGAACCGTCACTGTCCGCCGTGCCGAGGCGCCGGTGGCCCGGGGTGGAGATGGAGCTCAGCACCATGTGTGGTTTGTTTAAAGGACGAGGGGTAACTCTGTGGGGCTGTCCCTCACCCCTGAGCCCCGGCCTCCAGTCTCTGGTACGCAGCCAGGGCGGAGAGTTTCCCATCTGTCCTTGGCTTCAGCGGAGCCTGGGCCGAGCCGGGCCCCGCTGCGCGTCCCGGCGATCCGTAGTGCGAGTCGGGAGTTGCAAAGATCAGTGCGTCTCTTGGAGTTTTGTTTTAAGTGCAAGGATGGTCGTTCTCCTCAGGTTCTCCTCCGCTGTTCCCTCTTGCCAGGTGTAGCCCGCAGCAGCAGGGGCGGTGCCGCGGGTCTGGCTGTGCCCCAGGCGAGCTGAGCGCTGCGGTCCCTGAGCCCCAGGTGGCAGCGGGGCTCTGGCTGTGGGGACGCTGCAGGCAGGCACAGCCGGGCTCTCACACTGTCCCTGTTCCCTTCAAATGATGGGCAAGGCCTCCCAGCAGCTCCACATCTCAGTGTGGGCGGGTAAAGCTGGGTTTGGGATGCTGGAATCCAGTGGCCTCTGATCTTCTCTCCTCCAAGCTCCAAGCAGCAGCTTTTCCCAGGCGTTTCCTGCCCCTTCACTGCACGCTCCAAGACATCTCAGTTTGCCACCTGTCACCCCCATTTTGCCACCTGCTTGCTCCCTCCAGCACCTTCGCAGGGCAGCAGGGGTGCAGAGCTGCGGAGGGTTCACACAGTTCGTTCAAGGCAGTGTCCCAGACTGGATGTTGGCTCCTCTTCCACCTGGCTCCCCCCAGCCTGGAGGATTCTCTTCTGCCATCTCTGTGCTGGGGCCAGCCCTGCCCTGTGTGCTCCACCAGAGGGGATTCCAGGGAAAGGGAACGGCAAAAAGGCGCTGAGAGGATCGAGACGAGGCGCTGAGAGAGACTCATCTCCTTTCTCTTTCACCCTGTCCTTCCTATAAAGGGTCATGCGAAACTAAGCAGGAAAGGGAATATAAGGACGGAGAGGAGCGCACGCAGAAGGCAAGAGGGTCCTTCCAGTGCGGGCGGCTTCCGAGTTACTGATGGGGGAAATGACACAAAAGGGATCCCTCCTGCTGGGGGGCCCCGCTGGTGAAATGATCACGAGACCCATGTGCTTTCCTGGACCAAAAGGAGGAAGGGAGAAGTTGGTCAAGTGTCACCTTACTTAAAGCCACTTCCAGAAGAGCCTCGGGGTTCAAGCACCACCACCACCCCCACCGGCATCTTCATCGAGTCCTGTCACCGCTTCCCCAACCCCTGTCTTCAGCCTTCTCCTTCCTCCTCGCGTCTCTCGCGCTCTCCTGTCTGTAGTGTGACACAGAAATGAGCATTGAAAGAAACAATCATGTCGTCTGAACAGGCACGTCCTCAGGTTTGTCCCATCCCTTCCCAGGGGGTGGCATGTGTCCCCTGGGCGGTCAGCAGATGACGGGGACCCCGTCGGTGTTGAAGATCATGCCCGTGGTGGGCTCGTAGGTCCCTGCAAGGTAGTAGAGGTCCTCACTGTCCTGGTATTTCTTTGTCTTTAGCATCTGCTCATACTGATCCAGACCAACAACAAGACACTTGTGGGAGATGGTCTGGACGTCATTTTCATCCACGTGAGAGGACTGGTAGAGAGCTCTCTGCACAACAGGAAGAGAAGGAAGGAGGTGGAGAAAAAAGGGAGCCATTAGATCATGCAGCATCATCTTCAATAAGCAGGAAAAACACTCATCATAATGGGACAGGAGTCTGCTCACACTCAAAACATGTCACTCATCTCAACAGCCAGACCAGGGGAAGGATGCTGGGAATCTTGGACAATCCCTCCAGCCTGGCTTTCACTCAGCTCCCACTGATGGGAAAGCTGCAAGTGCCAAGCACACATACAGGGAAAAATAGAGGCCAGGAGTTTGTCACCCTCATTTCAAGGATGCAAATGCAAAGATGGGTGCTGGACACCAGCTTCCCGTTCCTCCCCACACCCAGCACCTGCAGATACTCCCAACCCTCCCAGAAATATCCATTCCAAGTCCTGGGCACTGCAGACTTGGCAGCCAAGGCAAAAAGCAAGAGTCTGAGAAGTTTGGAGGGT
Organism: Bombycilla garrulus; assembly: GCA_013400315.1. Classification (NCBI taxonomy): domain Eukaryota; kingdom Metazoa; phylum Chordata; class Aves; order Passeriformes; family Bombycillidae; genus Bombycilla; species Bombycilla garrulus. The sequence continues at coordinate 105,358 of VXBU01003881.1, forward strand.
GTTTTCGAGCAGTATTTATTTGTTACAGGGTACCCAGCATTCCCTCCCAGCCTTCCCCCAGTCTCACCTACCTCCATAAAGTCCTTCCTCTGGTTGGATGCCTGCAAAGCTGTGGCCAGACTCCTGCCCGATTTCTGATCCCAGCGCTGTGCCCAACAGAAAAGAGGAAACAGAAAAGAAAACCTGGTGAATTTGTTGTTTTTCCATGCCATCACCTCCTGCCTATCACATGTGCTTTTGGAACTTCATCCCCTGCCCACTGCCACTAGGAATAACTCCTGCTGTAAACCAGCTGCAGACATGTGCAAAATTCAGTGTTTCTGAGCACCAGGCCCATTCTTCTTCCACTTTAAAGACTTGATCGGAGTCTTTTTGGACCAATGCAAAAGTCTTTATTTACTAATACAAAGAAAGCCATCCCTCCCTTCTCCAAGGGGCCAACACTGGGCTTGCCCACACCACAGGCAGCCCCCACAAGATAAAAAAATGGGGCCACCCCCTTCAGGGTGCCAGTAACAAACCGGGCCTTGGGTGTTTCCTCATCACTGGAAACAAAAGGGAGCAAGGAGCATTGCAGCCCTCCCAGCAAAGTAGACCAGCCTACCTTGCCTTCATTGAGTTTCTTGCCAGGGTTGGTTTCTTCAGGGTGATAAAACCATTTGACTCGGACCACCATGTTGTTCCCCCAGGATTCCCACATGCTCTGGATCCGGCCAATGTAGGGCAGGTTGGGGCGGCCAGCGGAGAGGAAAACGGCGCAGTCCCCGATGCGGATGATCTCCTTGCCCCGCACGATGGCCTTGTAGAACAGCTTCCTGGCCTTCCCTTTCATTCCTCGTCTCTGCCAAGACAGGATCACACCAGTGGTCAGCTGTATTTTCAGCCAGGATCACCCATATTTTCCTACATCCCACTGTCTCCCTGTCCCTGGCAGAGCCACAGCATTCCCACAGGAACTGGGGCAGGGGGAGACACCACGCAGAGCGGCTTCCCCAACACAGCGAGAACCACCCCCAACCTCCCTGCAAACTGGACACCTGGCACACCACACCAGCAGCTCCACCACCCCAGGAAAAGAGAAGCGGCGCCAGAAGGAAACCCCGGTGCCAAGCCCCGCGGAGCGTTTACCTGTGTGGGTTTCCCAAACCACTTCCACAGCTGCCGTGCCGGGAGGAACGCGGCGATCTTGGGCCTGTTCTCCACGGAGGGCAGGCGCTGGCGCTTGGCCAGCTCCTTGGTGGTGGGCAGGTGGATGCCCTCGCGCTTCTTGGGCCGGCTCTTGTTGCCGCTCTGCGGCGCTGCCGGCTGCTGCACCGCCTGCTGCGCCGGCTGCTGCGCCGCCTGCTTCTGGCTCTGCGGGTGGGAGGACGCCCGGGACTTCCCTGCCTGCTTGGCTTGCTTGGGTGGGAGGGTTTGCTGCACCGAGGAACTCGGCTGGGCCTCGGCTACTTCGTCGTCAGAGCTACAGGAGGAATCTTCATCTGTAGTGGAGGAGGAAGAAGAGCTGGAGCTTGATGAAGAAGAGGTTGATGAGGTGGAGGAAGAGGAGGAAGATGAGGATGAAGAGGAGCTGCTGCTAGAAGAGGAAGAAGAGGAGGAGTTGGAGGAAGAGAGAGGGGTGGACGCTCTTGAGCTGGCTGAGCTGCTGTCCTGGGCTTCCCCTTGGTTCTTCTCAGCCTCCTCTTCTCCCTCTGACTCCGAGCTGCTGTCGCTGCTGTTGCTCTCAGACTCCTCCACAGCTGCTGGAGCTGCTGCCTTTTCTTCCTGGTCCTTCGAAGCAGCAAGGCTCTCTGCTGAGGCATCAAACTTTCCTCCAAAGCTGGCAGGGGAAGGGTCTCCCTCAGCCACCTTGGCTCGGGATGATTTCTGCTTGCCCTCCACACCCACTGCAGCAGAATAGCCCAGCCCCAGGAGACTCTTCCCATCCCTGCGACTGGCCAGGTTCGAGTCCTCCAGCATCCTCATCGCCTCCTTCATCTTCTTTGTCTTTGGAGACATCACACCCTCATGGTCCAGCTTGATCAGGATTTCGCTGTCATGCTTCCTCTGAGCCTTGACCATGGTGCCAAATTCTTGCGTCTCTTCTGTGGGCCGCCCTTTCTTGGCCTTGGCTTTGGACACCGAAGCGTCGCTGGAGCCGAAGGCCGCCAGCGCTCCTGGGAGATCGCTGTAGGGCTCTGTGCCGAGGATGCTGCCAAACACAGCAGGCTGGTAAGAGGCTTGTGGGGGGCTGTGCAGCTTCGTGGAGATCTTCATTTTGCTGGCTTTTGACCGCTTCTCCTCTGTGGGAGCAGGAGAGCCTCCTGTCGGCAGCGGCTGCGATTTTCGTGACCCCTTCATGCTTGGCTTGCTCAAGCAGGCCGGCTTCTCCGGGACTGAGGAGGTAACAGGTGAGGACTCCACCTGATCCTTCTCTTCAGGCAAGGCAGCTTCTTCTGCAGAGGGGAAGAAACACAAAGTCATGATGTTATCCCTCCAGATGGGCTTTATTAGCTCAGACACAAGCAGACACCAGTGCTGACTGGTTTCTGGCCAAGCAGGGCTTGTTCCTGCCTGCCCAGGTACCCCTAGAGGAGCACAGGGGGTGTCCTCACTGCTCACTGAACAGCCTGGCCTGCTGCCAGTACTTGTGAGCAGTGATGGACAATGCCCAGGGGTGCTGCTTCAACTTCAGGAGAACCGAACTACAAATCTCCTGCACCTCTGGCCCTGTTGATGGCTGCAGAGATGCTCAGCGGAAAAAGGAATTCTGCTCCACATCCCTGACAGAAGGAGGCTGTCACAACACAGGCCAGCTTCTGAGCCAGCCTCCTGTAAACTGTAGCCACAGCAGAGAGAGATGCATGGGTGCTTTGCATCCATGCATCCATCCTCACCCAAATCCTGCTCCAAGCAGCAGCCCTAAGTGGGGAATTAATCCTGCTCCAAGCAGCAGCCTAACTTGGGGAGAACTGTGGGAAACTAATCCTGCTCCAAGCAGCAGCCCTAACTTGGGGAGAACAGTGGGGAACTGTGCAAGGACTCCCTCAGCTCCAGGCCTGGCACTGTGGCAACTTACCGGCTTTGGCCTTGACACTCGGCTTTCTCCCTCGCCCTTTGCCCTTTGCCACAGGCTCCTCTGAGCCCAGTGCAGCTCCTTCTTTTCCTTCTCCAGTGTCTTTGCTGGATTTACGGCTGCGGCGCTTGGTGCTGGGCACCAAAAGGGCAGGGGAAGGCTCAGCACCTGCAACAGGTCAAAGAGATGTTCAAATGCAGTCAAATAACACATAAAACAAGATGTGGTACTACAGTGGAAGTATCCCAGCCAAATCTGCAATAGGGACTGGGCCTTTTTCCTCACGGGTGATATCCCCCCCCAGCTCTCTGTCCTATAACTGATGGTGTAATCTTGGTGACTGGAAGTCCATGAATTTGTGCTAAAATTTGAGGAAAGCAGCCCAAAACCCCATATATGTCAGAGTGGTAAGTGTCTTGTAAAAAACTGAACAGCAAGACTCACACTGGATCTTGTAGTCAGGTGGGAGAAGCCGAATGTGAGACAGAGGGATGCGTCCCGTGTCCCCGTCATCGAACTCTACCGTGATGAGATCACCATCTTCCTCCAGATCCAGGGTTCCTGTGGGATGGGGAGCAGAAAATGGGGTTAGGAACAAACATCAGAGTACAAACCCCTTGTAAGGGAAGTGGGGACATGGGGAAAGACATGCACCAGCTGCAAAGCATCCCACTTCACCTTTCCTAGGCTGCGCAGGGAGGGCACAGAAGGCTCACTCTGCAATGGAAAGTCCCTGGTAATGCTAAACCAGCCCATTCAGTGTGAAATTCCCCATCAGCAGCACTGCTCCAGAACATAACAGCCATTCCAGTTTGATTTCACACTTCTCTCGACTATTTTCCTCTATTCTTGCAGAAATTCACCTATCTCCTTTCACTGAAATATCTTTTTTTTTTTTAAGCTGCGTTTTGTAACTACTCTCAGCCATCATAAACTGCTGCTTTTCACTTTCTCCAAGAGAAATAAGCTTTGTTCTCACCCTCTCTTCTTGCACCAACATTACTGGTTTATACATCAAAAATAACCATTCCCTTTTACACATGTGGTATGACCAAGAGCCCAAAAACAAGACCAGCCATGGCACAATTGTCCAGAGCCATTCAATCACTTTTTAATGGGACCCAGATAGGAGAGTTTTGTGCCAGAGCAAAGCTGTGAGTGTCCAGGTGATTTAGAAACCTCTGCAGCCTCAGAAATAATTGATGCCTGGAGTAAATTCTGACTTTCTAAAACGTATTAAATGTCCTTGATATATTTAAGCTCCTAAATTGCTCTAACCTCTTCCTGAACCTGCAGGATGTTACTAAATCTGCATCATTAATGAGAGGGGAGGCGGAACATGGCTCTGACCTCCAGGCTCACAGCAGAGCTCAGGGCTTCCCCAGACAAGGCTGACATCCCTGAGGACACACAGGGCTGGGACGTGCCAGGTTCACAGAGCAGCCAGGGGGGCCTTACCTCGGACAACTGTCCCTGGGTAGAGGCAGCGGTACTGCTGGCTCCAGTAGGCTGCAATCCTCGTGCCCTCGGGCAGGAACCGCACTGAAGGGGGCTTCACATCGATGATCTGCTCAGAGCAAGAGGAACGCAATCACTGACCACCCTGGCACCAGCACACACCACCCCACCACACCTGGAATGGAGCAAAGCACCTCTGGAGGAGGCAAAGGACGGCTTCCCTGCAGGGGAATGGCCTCCTGTGTGCTCACAGGGCCACCCCTGCTGCAGTACAGCACTAGTGCCTGCTGCCAGTGGGGCAGCGAGCGCAGCAAGGGGAGTTCTGCCCACACTGACCGTGGGGGCAGGGCCAGGGCATCCCTGCAGCTGGAGGAGGAGAGAGGTGCCAGCTAGCCCTCCCCACCCCAGCCCAGGGCATGGCAGCGAGGACAGGCACGTACCGCTTCCTGCAGCAGCTGCTCCAGGCAGTAGATGTGGGGACGGTTTCCCCTCTCGCCCTCCACCACCACCCGGTATCTGAAACACAAAGGCTCGGTCAGGCACAGCACAGGGGAGACACCACCCAACCAGGTAACGCCTCCCTCTGAGGATGTGAGAGCACTTAGTGAGAGATAATTGGATTTCCCTCAGTGCTGATAAACCAGAGTGGACTCTCCTTCCCTCCCTGCCAGACACTGTCAGTCTCTGGGCAGCCAGCTCTACACAACCCCCAAACTGATCCACCAGCAGCTGTGTCCCCATTTCCTGGCAGATCCCAGGTGGACACAGCAGCCCCTCAACTCACATGTCAGGTGAATGCACTGTCTTGACGTGGCCAGCATAGAGCAGCTTGTCATCCATGGGGATGAGGACACGCAGGCCATCCTTCAGCTCATCCTTGTCAATGATGCAGGAGCGGGGAGCTGTGAGGTGTCGGAGCAAGGTGGGGATTAGAGAGCACCACACGTGGGAAAGGGACAGTGAGGGGAGAAGGAAACTTCATATTCCCAGCATCACTGGGAATGATATCTCTCTCGGTAATAAAAATATACCAGTAAATGAAAATAGGGCAACTCAGAGACTGGGCTTCAACTAGGTGTCACAGTGAGCCATGCTGATCAGGTGTAGTTTTTACTGAATTGACTGAAAAAGTGGTATCTCCACCCCAAAGACTCATGGCTTTGGATGAGGAATGTGTGAAAGCAGCACATTGTCCTCTGAGCAGCCCTGGGAAACCCGCCCAGCTCCTCTGCCTGAAAAATCCTGCCCTTACCTGGTGTGGGTGGCCTCTCAACCAGCATGCTCAGTGGGATGTTCTCATCCTCTGAGAAGCTGCTGTCTTGGTTGGGTTCAAAATCCTCCTCTGCTGCCATGCTCTCCATGAGCTTGCTGACAGCTCCTCCTTTCCCTCGGTTCTGCAGGAGAGCAAGCAGCACATCAGCTGCATCACCACAGGAAACAGTCTGATCCCATCTCACCTTCCTCCAGCAAAAAATAACCTGAGGATGTCGGGACAGACCAGTCTCCATCCTCAGGAATGTTCAGCTCACAAACAGTTAAGCGGGAGCACCCAAACTTTTTGCTGCCTTTATCCCCAAGCATCACCAGCAGCTGACCAAAAGCTGTTCCCCACATCCTCACTCTTGGAGGCTGGGAGAGATGCTGTGGGGCTGTAGTTTTGCTCTGCATTCACCACAGTGAGCCTCTGCCTTCACTGAACGGGCACCAGACACTGCTCCTATTTCCTCTCCAGCCTCCATGATCTGTTCCTTGCTGTTACACACAGACCATAAGCATCACCAGCAATCACAGGACATGATTCCACACAGCAATGTTTGTTATGAGAGATGGCAGGCTACAGCAATGGAGCAGGAACCAGCTGTGAGACGGTGCTGAACAAGGCTACTCCATCACCACCTCCTTGGTCCCTGCTGTCCATGCAAGCTCTCCCTCCACCCCATAGCAGCCTTACAGAAAATCCTGCCTGTTCCCTAGTTTTTGGGATGAAGGCAGATGAACACCGGATGGTAGCAGCAGGTATTATCTGAGAGTCTTCTCGGATTTTAGGCTTCTCAAACCAGCCCTTTGCCTGTAACACACCCAGCAAAACCTGCACCTCTGTTTTCCCTCCCTCACACTGCAACAGTCCAGGATACAGCAGGGCTCTGCCAGCCACCCTCCAGTCCAGCCACACCAGAACCAGCCCCTCACCTCTTTTTTCACCTCCTTGGCTTTCACCTTAGCTTTGCTCTTCTTGGTGGAGCCCAGGGCACTTGCCAGGCTGACCCGAACATCAGAGGGGGAGCTGGGGATGCCAGGAGGAGACATGGATGAAGAGGAGGAGCAGCAGGGTGTCTCCTTACCCTTCTTCCGCTGCTGAAAATAAAAACAAAACATCTCCATCAGTAAAGAGAAGATTGGTAAAGATCTGGGTCCAAGGAAAGGGAAAAGGTGGAGCAAGGCAGGCTATGCACAGGTAGGATTATGTTCAGCCAGCAGTTGGTTCACTGCCCACATCACATCCTGCATCTCCCAGCTCTGCTTTCTGGCCTCACACATTTTGGGAAGAGCTTTTCATTACCCTGGAGAGCAATTCCTGCCCATCAAATCTTCCTCCAAAGAGCTCCAAGAAGATCCCAGTTGGCCCCATGTCACAGCTAACTTGTCTAACTCCCCCCATCAGTGTTCTTCTGTAATGCTGCCATAGACTGAACTGGAGCCAGAGGGAGCTGAGCATTCAGCTTAGATGAAAAGCCAGCAACCCAGAGATCACTGTCACCCCCAGCCAGGGACAGACCTCAGAAGACACCACACAAAAGGTGAATAGCCTTAAAGGCCAGTCTGGGAGCCACAGGTCAGCAAGAGGACAAGCTCATGCAGAGAGTGGGAGAGAGATTTCACAGGATCTGCAGGATCATCGACTCTGGCCACCCAAACAGAATGGATTTGGGACATAAAGGGTGACAGAGGTAACCAGCCTCATTCAAACACAACAGGTTTTTACTCCCTGCCGGTCAGATTCAAGTCAGAGCCTCTGGGTGTACATGGGACTGACAGGGGTGACAAGGGACAGCCAAACAACTGCTGAGACAGGACTCAACACTCCTCTGCCTTAGTGGAGTTAACTGCCTTCCCCTCACCCTCAGCTCCCAAGCATCCCAACACCAACCTGGCCAGCACGTTCCTCACCTTGCTCAGCTCCTTCCTCTCCTTCCCCTTGCTGCTCTCCTTTTTGGGGCTCATGGGGGCCCCCTTGCCACAGCGCCCAGGTTTGGAGACAGGGGTGGAGCTGGCAGGCCCCGTGGATGTCAGCACGGCCGAGGACGTGGTGGCGTCGTGCAGGAAGATGCGCTCGCTGCGGCGCCGGTTCCACAGGTCATCGTCGCTGGCCTCCAGCCCAAACTCAAAGCTCAGCTCCTTAGGGGATTTAAATTTCTTCAGCTTGCGGCCTTTCTCAGACCCCAGCTTGGCCTTGTCAGCGCTCCCAGATCCCGAGTCAAGGCTGCTGGGGGCCTGGCTTGGCGGGATGCTGCCGGACTCCAGCGGCCCCTTCTTCGCGCGCAGCAGCCCTGAAGGAGACTTCTTCCTGATCTTGATCTCGCTCTCCGAGTCCGTGTACTCGAACTCTGTCCCTAGGTGCAAAGGATTTAACCATCAGTCACAGCCCTGGCTGAGCCAAGAGGGGACACATCCTGCTGGAAACTTCTGGGCTCCATGGGAGATGCTGTGCCTGTTCAGCAGAGCTCTTGCTTGTTCCCTTTTCCAATCCCCACATCCCTCAGATCTCCATTTCAGAGACATAAAACACTGTGGAAATTCCCTGGAAGTAAGCCTGCCCTGCTCCAAACCAGAGCCCAACAATTCAGGCAATGTGGTTCAGTGTGTTCCTGCCTCCATTTTCTCCCTTCTCCCACAAGCAAAACCCTGCAGGGAAGCTCTGAAAAGATACTTTAACAACGTGCCCCTCCTCAAAAAGGAGCTGCTCAGCTGAAGCCGAGCATAAACCCCACAAGCTGATCCCTCCTTTCCTCCTGGTTGGCAGCCCTCTCCAGTTTCACCTTTGTTTCGGGAGAACAGTGTCTTTTAACAAATGGAATAAATCCATATTTCAAGATTATTTTTTCCCATTGGCCAACAGACACCACAGATCTTTTTATTGGCTCAAGTAGTCACCCTAAAGTCAAGAGAGGTAAATGATCTTTTGTCTGTGGCAAATGGAATTCCCCTCACATTGGCTTCTGCTCAGCACAGCAGTACCCAGGGGCCTGAAATACTGCAGTAATGCCAAGATCTTCCCCACCTTCACTGTGCTCCCCTGAACCTGATAAAGGAAAGCAAGATCATGTTTCCAGGGGCAGAAGAGAAACTGAGGCAGCACCAACACACCCAGCAACACAGGCAGGAGGCGGGCAAACAACATCCACGTGGGAAAATGAGAATAGGCATGGCACAAGCAAGGAAAGCATCTTCTCTTGGTCCTTCTCTGAAAAACACTCACTTTCCTGGGTAAATTCAGTCTGCAAGAAACTGCTCTCATCTTCTAACCCAACCCTCTACCCCTCAGACAGCCCCAGCACGAAGAGAAAAAGAGCCAGCATGTCAAAAGCAAAGCCGGCAAGGCTCAAAATGAAAAACCCACTGGAAATTAAACCACTCCTTCTCCTCTCTCAGCACTGCATGAGGTAATTTCTAGATGCTTCCAGTTTCAAGGAGGGCAGGTTACAAGACAATAAATTCTTAGCAGAGGCTGTCGGAACAAGTTGGCAAAAGCCTAATATAGCATGGAAACAGTGCTAAAACAAGCCAGGCTCCCGAGGAGGACATCATTTTCCATTCTGAAGCATGCTATAAATTCCATTATCACTTAATAAATATTAATAGAGAATTTATAAATGGAACCCATATAGATCTGTCTGGCCAAGAGCAATGTCACCAGTGGGCACTTGTGCAGCAGGGCATGGAAAGGGGAAGAAATGAAACTCCCAACACATTGAAATTGAGACAGAGGCAGGGCAGAAATAAAGATTCTGGCACTGCAAACACATGAGCAGAGGAAGGAACGCTTGTTTCAAGTCTTGCTGGCTGGTTTCTATAAGGAAGCTGATGGGATGGGCTGATTGAAAGATCTTTTCTTCTGCCTGGGTGTCTCTGTTTCTCTTGGGTATCCAAGATCAGCTGCATTTAGCCCATGTCTCCTTCCCTAAAATTTAACAGCACTTCACTGCCTTCTGCACTCTGTCCAAGGGGATGCAGCATCCCACTGCTTGCCTTTGCAGCATGTCCTGCTGAGAACTTGCCAAGTAGGAAAAGAGGAAACTTTGACAAATCCACAGCTGTCCCTAGGGAAGCCACAGCTGCAGCTGCAAACCTGCCATGTCCATGACTGGTTTTTGTTTCCTATCAGGCCACTTTCTCCACCTTCAGCATCAGGACCAAGAAGCCAAAGCAAAGGGCAGCTCAAGTGTCTGGGTACACAACCTGCCCTCTTGCAGCACAGCTGGGACCTCCCAAACCTTCCACCTTGCCCCCAGAGCACGGAACTCACCCATCAGGCTCTGCCGCTCCTCCTTCTTCTTCGCCTTCTGCTTGGCCTCCAGCTGGATGATGGAAAGCGGAGGGGGAACGATGGGGCTGGGCATGGCGCTGGCAGCAAACCTGGCCAGAAGGCCCAGGCCACTCTCATCCAGGGCAGGTGACGACAGCCTGTCCGTGCCATCCGTGCCATAGTCCTCTGCTTCCTCCTCTTCCTCCTCGTCGTCGTCGTCCTCCTCCTCCTCCGAGCTGGAATCTGGCACGCAGAAAACAGGGAGCCCGTTACAAATCCCACGGAGTTGTGCGACGGCCACATTCCCAACCCGAACCGCAACTCTCCTGCTGCTCTGTGCCCACCTAGGTGGCACTGAGCCACCCAGGACTGTGCCACGGGACGCTGGCCACGGCCACACACGTGTCCTTGCAGCCATAGAGCCGGTGTCACCCTGCCTGCCACCACCCTGGAAGGACACAGCGACACAGGGTACAGGGCAAGGGAGGGAAGAGCGGGGTGTTGGCAGATTTGAAAAGGATGCCAGGCACCCCTTCCCTACAGCTTTCAGGAGGGATTAAAAGCTTAATTCCTTTGAAAATCCCAACCTGTGAGCTGTGGGATTCCCCTCCCGCCCACCAACGCTTCCTCCATAACGAAATCCGTTAGTGCAATCAGAACCAGAGATCAGCATGGAAGGGGAATACCGGAGAGCAGCCTGTGCCATGGCGGGAGGCGAGGGGGACACAGGGAGGAGAAGGGGCAGGAAGCAAAAAATGCAAAGAGGGGGCGAGAAACAATAATTCGAAAGCAATGGAACTGGAATGCATAAGGGAGGAAAGTGTAGGTAGTGTTGGAGACAAGAAGCAGTGTTTGAACACTCTGCCTCAGAACTCTCTCCGTGCCTTTCATTTCCCTCTCTGCAGCTCAGGATAGGGAAGCCCGGCTCGGTGCAGGCAGGAAGAGCTGCCCACAGCCAAAAATCTAATTCTGGCAAAGAAATCAGCCTCACTGCCTGCCTCAGCTGACACCTGCAGAGCAGTGGGCTGAGGGTTTCCTCTGTGTACACACCCAGCAGGTATTTTGGGGGTAGATGCTCCGAGAGTGGCACCTCTCCCTCCCTACAGCGCTTCCCAAGAGTCTGTCAGCAGCTCAGAGGCAATTAATTTTAACAGCATCTCATCCAGTGAATGCTGGTGAGCCAGCCACTTCACAAATGCACATATACCACACACACACACTTATACACACACATATATGAGCACACGGATCTATAAAATAATATATAGATATATTTAACTGCAAAAAGTGGGTCTGGAAAAGATATTTCATTTCTCTTGAAATTGAGGGCTTAAGTAGGATCATTGAGGCTGCTGGAAAATTTCCACCACTAGCAGGAGCCCTGTTCTGAGCCCACTCCCCAGCTTCTACCAGCCACTATCCCTGTGTCTGAAATCCAGCCAAATGAGAAACCAGATCCCTTCAAAATGAGCTGGAATGAACATGAAAATCCTTTTCTTTTCACATATGCCCTCTGGGATAGATAAAAATGTCCTCAACACTTGGTTGCTCAGAAAAAAAAAAAATACAATAACACCAGTGTTATTTTTCCATGATATTAGAAAGAACAGGAATATCAGAAAACAATGTTCTCATCCTTGTATTTTATCAGCTGAGGTAACTGGCAGCTTTTTTTGCCCTTTTTTTATTTTTTTTAACATGGATGGTTTATCTCTGTCGCATACATCTGATAGTCACAGAATACTAATTTTTAACTGCATAAAAATTCCTTCCCCATTTCAATTGCTCAGACTGGTTCCCTGAGATATAAAAATGCTACTAAATTGATAGTCCTGCAGTCAATACCAAGAAATCCACAGCCCTGTTCACTTCTTACATAAAAACCACATGCAAAAAAATGAAAATCCACAGCAAATTTGGATTAGATTCCTTCCCCTGCTAGAAAACGGGGCCCAACTGCTGGTTTTAGATCTCATTTAGCCAAAAAGAAAACAAATCCAGATGAACTTTATTCTGAGGTGTGAGAAGCACCTGCCTGAAAAGCAGTAAAATTATGCCTGAGTTCAGTGACACCCTGTGGGGTAGCAAAACCTTCTCCATCCACCCCACCTAGCTCTGAAACTCAGAAATTTTCAACAAAAGCAGGGGGAAAAATGAAAAAAATCAACCTGTACAGCCCCTCATGCCAAACCTGAGAGCTGGCTGAGCAGAGAATGGGTCAGTGAGCAGCTGGGGAGGAAACGGGGGAGAAAAAAAAGGGGAAAGTTTGCAGGAAAATCCCTCCATGACCAGTCCAGCCCCACAGGCTCAGCCACATCGACTGCCCAGCAGCACCATTCCTTCAGCACTCACACGCTGCACGTGCAAGGGCAAAAGGGTGCCCAGCAGCTCCAGAATTTCAGAGGCACTCAGGTAAAAGAGATTTAAAAGCCAGGATGGCAGCGGCTGTTCCTCAGGCTACAGAAAATACACAGGACAGTGAGGGGCCTGGTGGTTGTGCCAACCTCCTGCTCACACACAGCGTCACGCTACGGAAAGACAACTGAAGACAGTCCCTTGTCAGCATTTTTACCACAACACTTGTATTTTTATCTGCAGGAGATACAATTTCCAGACTGAAAATAACCCCATTTTAACACATTCACAGCACAGATCTATCCTCCTCCACCCCTCATGGCAAGGATAGATCTTGCTAACCCCACACCACATGCACAACACAAGCCCTGCTCCTCTTCTTTCTGATTTTCTGAGGGACAAAAAGTAACAAATGAAGCAAAAAGATATTTGGGGCTCTGCTGCAAGCCCACATGCTTCTAAAGTAAGTCCCCAAACTTCTGGCCGTGGTGGCAAGGAAGCTGCTGGTGCTCTCTGTCCATCTGTACAGCTCCTTGGAGAGATTGGTGCCCGTTTTTAATGGGAAGCAGAAGTTTTACTCCTACTGTACCCAAACTATGTGTGGGTTTAAAATAAACTATGCACAGACGCCTTCACACAATTGAAGCCTCGATATTTTTTTTCCTGAAAAGGTGATTTTTTAGCTACGGGGAAAAAGGCATCTAAAAAAAATCGTTTTTTTTCCTTCAATGGTAATTCTGTTAACACTGAGAGAGGGTAAAGGAAAAAAATGCTCCAAGTTAAAAATATCTTTTCTAATTGACATTTTTAAGAGCATGTATATGTGTGTATATACCCACACACGCAACCACACGTGTACATACAACTCCACAGCCAAAACAAACAATACATTCATATTTAAACGCTACTGATGCCAGATAAACTGAAGCCAAAGATTATTTTAATTATTTTACCTGCACTGAATTAAAACCCAAACCCCATTAAGAATACTAAGTTTTCTCATTGCTTTTAACAGCTAAGCTGCCGTGGTATTTTACTGTAGGAGAGCAGTAAATGAAGATTTGTTAATGATGAACAGAAATTGGTTAAGCAATTTGGTTTTTAGAGACTGATGTATGTAACAAGACGGGTTGAGGGGGGTGTGAAGAGGAAAGGCTGGGGAAGGGAGGGAGTAAAAACACACACTTAAAACAGTCATTTCACATTGTAAAAATAAACAGCATGATTTTCTCATAACACCAAGCAGGTCTACAGCATACAAAGCAGGCTAAGTACAGGCAGACTTTAGACAGCTACTGGGTCATTAACATCTGATTTTTGCAATCTGTCCAAATTCTGGAGGTTACTTGTTTTTGAGTGTCCAATTTAAGACTGTACCTTTTTTTTTTTTCCAAATAAGCCAATTCTCATCATTGGAAGATTTTTCCCCTCGATGTGCTGTGCTGTTGACTCCAGAAGTGCTTACAAAAAATTATAAGTATTACAACTATCACATGGGAATGTGTAGGGAACTGGTTACCCCTCACTGCCTTTTATTTTTTTTTTTCAATTGGGGTAAAATCATCCTGCAAGTCAGAAGAAGGCACTAAATGTTAAGGAAAACAGAGTATGGAGGAGGAGGACTTAGGGTTTTTGGTTTCAGAAAACTCAAGGAATTACCTATCCTGGTGGGATTTAGCCCACATTAGCAATTTCCCCTCCAAGGTCACTGGATTAAAAACCACGAGCCTCTTATCAGAATGGCAATGTGATGTTTGGTCTGCAAGAAAGCAGCGTGTCCCCCCCTCACGATGTCAATCCAGATGACAGCAAACAGCTCTTCCTGCAGCTAATCCCACCTGTGACACAGACACTGCAGGGCCAGGGCCAGGCAATGTCCCTGATGTGGGGACATTTCTGCACCGTGGCCCAGAAACCTTTACGGTTTGCATCTTGGACTCGTCTGCAAATCCTTGTTCTGGCTGGGCTAAGGGGTTCTCCAAAAGTATTTCTGCAAACAGCAAAGCATTTCTGGAGTCCTCAAACACACATACACACACGTGCAAACCTTCCATGTGAGACTCTTCACGGACAGAGGAAAGTTGGAAGCGGACAGCAATCATTTTCAAAATTAAAATAACCAAGAGAATGCAAAGAGCTACGTGTCATTATTCATGGAGGCAACATCGAAACGTCTGAGGCTGACAGATGACATAAAGAAAAGTTATTTTGCCTACCTACATAACAATGGTCAAGGTTCAGGTTCATGGCTAGTGACCCTCGCTGAGAAGTGTCTGCCCTACAACCAGCCAACCACTTTGCTTCTTTAGTGCAGCGTGAGAGCAAATGCAAGAGACCGACACAGACATTCAAAGCATCATGGATAGGGGCAGGGGTGAAAGGGTTGGTCAAGCAGCTGCAAGGAGAAAGCGAGCACTTCTAGAAAAGCTGAGGTTATTAATCGGTTTAGTAATTCAGGGAAAGCCATTCAAAACCCTATTACCCAAATATCCCTTCAAGAAATGCTTCTGATTAAAAAAAAAACCAAACAAAACCAATAAAAAAAAAATTGAAATTCATTTGCAGGAAAAAAAAAAACCCAAATTTTAACAATAATCCCTTCCCGCCTCCCTCTCCGTACCCACCTCCCACCCCAGGGGGTTTTGCATCTTTGGTTTCCCCACCATTAAATGACACCCCAGTGGGATTTCCAATGCATTTCCCCATTTGTTCCAGATTCCCCAACCTCCTCCCATACCCCATCTCCCCTCCCCAGATTTTATCCCATAAAACAGGGATTTTTAGTTTATTTTTTCTAATAAAGCAGACAGGTTACTTGAAAAATAGACAAAGGGACAAGTTACCTCTCTGCTTACCTGGAGCAAAACCAAAAAGCAAACCCAAAAACCCCCTCAAGAACTTGGAACCTAAAAGGGATTGATATCCTCAAAATTTCCAACAGCAGCAAAACAAACAAAGAAAAGATGCAGGAAGGAACAAGGAAGGGAAGAATGGAAGTTAACGCAGACTCTTCATGGAAATGTTGCAATCTCAGCTTACATGAAATCCACTATCCCCACAACTTTTTGGGTTCTCTAAAGAACAATTTTTTTTTTTTTTTTTGACACA
>VXBU01003881.1:122842-155481 GCA_013400315.1 Bombycilla garrulus
AGCTGTACAGCCCGGGCGGCCGCGGCTTGGCGGCGGATGGGGGCTGCGCTGGCCACTCGTCCCTCAGGGATTCCTCCTCCTCCTCCTCCGAGTCCGTATCTGTGGTCAAAGCGGGTGGGAAGAGCGTTACGTCACTCAGCGGAGGTTTGGGGATTTTTGGTGCCACCAATGTCCACCCCCTGCCCAGGTGCTCCATCATAAGCCTTGTACTCAACAGAGAAATTCACACTTCCTTCTTTCCATCACAAACGGACATTCTCCATCTCCTTGCCTTCCCTTAAGATCCAAGGAGTGTTTTTAGTTTGGCAGCAGAAAAATGAAGCAAACATTTCCACTATGAAAATGTCCACTGAAGGCACAGCACTGTCAACAACTGGACCATCAACCTGAATTTGTCTTGGCTATGGTGATATTCAACACTCTTGACCTGAATCTCCTTTTCTACACGAACGAACTCCCACAGAGGGTTTTCAACACGTGTGGTTGGAGCAAGCCCAGCTGCCAAAAAGGCTGGATATCTAACTCCAAACACACTGCCCTGGATGCTCCACGGCATATGCCACAAAGGAGAAGGGACCAAGCTGCTCCTTGGTCTGTGAACCATGGCTTTACAAAGCTGCTAAGCCTTGTGCGCAGTGAGAAGTTATCCAGCCATCCCCTCTGGCATCTGACGAGAGAGACAAAAAGATTATGGTGTTCCTGGATGCAATAGAAGTGGGTGTAAATTGTCACCTCCCCGTTTGTGGACATGTCCTTGGCTCCACAACATCACAGACGTGGCATCACTCCCCAACTCCACTGCACTGGGTTGTGGAGAGGAAGACACAAAGAATGGGCACGTTTAGGCGACTTAAAGCCCAAATACGCAAATTATTTTGGACATCTGACTTGTCTTAAAATTTGTGGGAGTGAGATGCTTAGTTCGCCCTTTTCTATGCCCAAAGTTTTCAGGACTCCAGGTAGGAGGTCAGGAGGCAGAAGGACTTGGTGCCAGTCCCACTTCTCCTTCTCCACATGAGCAGCCCACCAGTCATGGGAGGTGCTGCCATATGCTGAACCTGCCTCCCCAAATTCACCATGCCTGAGTGACCAAATGACAGGCTGAGGCCCTTCCCTTGAACCTGCACACAGCTGAAAAAACAAAGCTGAGCTGTTTCCTCAGTCACAACAATCCTGAGCTGAGACCTGAGTGACAAAGGGGAACTTTCCTACACCAGGAGACTCACTGGACAGTGGTCAGAGAGAAGCTCTCTTAGGTCTGGGAGGCAGTTTTTGTTCATGACACCACCGTGCCAAGTGTGAAAGTGCTGTAAACGCTCCCTCTGCCACAAGCCAAGGCTTTAGCTCCATCAACAGCCCGTCCTTCCCCTCCCCATCAGCTCCAGAGCACACAGTTTAGGAGACATGTGTCTGTCCTTGGGAGTAAAGCACAGAACAGAACTGCTGGGTAGTGTGTACAGAACAATAAGCCAAAGGCTGTGTTCAAGTCCAGTGGACACAATGACTCCTATCTTGCCATATAAATGGCTAATTTCATGCCAAACATTTGTTCCATTGGAGAGTCTCTAGCTCATCTTCCCCATTAGTGAAATTTCTAAACTAGTGTTGCACCGAGAGATGTATTTGTTATGCACACAAACACCCCATAAAGGTTTTAACACGGCTTTAAATAGCTGCAAGCGAAGGGAAAGATGTGTGTGCAAGTGAGCTGAGACCATTACACAACGGTCTCAGACCATAAACTCTGCCCCAATGTCTGCCTGAACTGTTAAAGACTCTCCTACGTTTGGTTCTACTGTTTTCCCAACACTGTCAGCAATTCGGATTTTTCCTTCTGTAACAGGGGTCAGTTGCTGGAACCTTCACCTGGGGCACACTCTGGGTTCAGAAGTTACAATCACCACACTGATGTGGGGTGGGGACAAATACTGATGAGACAGAGGGGAAGGCTCAGCACAGCCAGCCAGGAACAAGCCGTGACACTGAAGGGCAGGAGGATGCTCAGGACCATCAGTGCCACTGGCACGCTTTTCCTTTCCAACAGATTCCATGGCATAATCCTAAAGCCAAGCCCACTGAACTCAACAAGGATTTCAAAGTCAGCTGCTTCCTAGAGAAGAGGCTCCACCTGCTCTTCTGACAGGTAAAGGAGGGTGTCTACTCCCACCAAAAGCAAAAACATTTCTCTAAGTGTTTTTCCCCAGTGATGATGAATACAACACAGGTCAGGAAGAGACACACTGATTGTGGCTTCCCTTGGACACCAAGATGAGCAGACAGCCCATGCTGACCCCAAAGATGCAGCAGCAATCACTGGGAGGAGGAAGTCACTTTTTTAATTCATGAGCAAAATCAGACCAATCTGAAAGACCCTTTCAACAGGCTAGAAACTTCCACCACAACCCCTCCTACAGATTGAAGAGATAAAAAAGAGATTACTTACTATAGGAGTAGCTGCTAACTTCAGATATTGCTGGTGAATGGGAAACCTTGAGCTGATTTTTGACTTTTAACCCCACCTCCATCTTCTTCATTTTGGCAGTCACTTTGTTTTTACCTTCCTTGGCGGTTTTCAGTGACAGGCCCAGGTTCTTGGCCAGGCTCTTCTCCTCCTTGCTTGGCAGAGCCTCATGGGCTGGGAGGTACCTGCTGCCACCTCCACTGGATTTGAGCTTTCCCCCAGAGCTGTCAGCGAACTTGAAGGGGGATTTGAGCTTGTCTTGTTTGGTGAGAGACAGGGCCTTGTCAAGCTTGCTGGCCAGCTGCTCCTGATCCGACGGCACCTTCTTCTTTTTGAGCTTTAACTGCCAAGGCGAAAGCAAGAGATGAGGTGAACATGGAGCAAATACCATGGCAGACCTGAGGGATTTTACCAGCCCTCCAAATTGTCTCATGCATGTAGTTAATAAAGCCTCGAGGTGATAATCTTAGCCCCAGCGGCCATAACCCACCATGGTTGTAGGGAGGAAGAAGAGGAAGATGTCAGCAAACAGCAGAGTTTTACTCTTACTGAGCACTACGAAATTGCAAGATTAACTTAGAAAATCTGAATGTTCTTCCAAAAGAAGTATGTTCATAGGACAACATACTTTGGAGTTCTTTTTTCTCTACACCGCCTGGTTTTCAGGGTATGTTTGGGTTGGTTTTACAAGCTTTTCTCTAAATCACAAGGATTAAAAATCTTCTTTAGCCAAGACCCAGCCAAATAAATACGGATTTTCACATAATCAACCAGCTCCAGAGGCTGGGATGCCAAAAAAACCCAAATACCTCTCAGCATGAGCATCAGCACCACTGCACTACAGCCAGAGCTGTTACATTCTTTTCAGTATTTTCTTGCTTATTGAAAAAAGCAAATACATTTTACATGTGCTAGAGCTAGATAACAGCAGCTCTAACTCAGTACTTTGCCTGCATGCATTTTGGATTTCATCAGCAGCTTAAAGCTCCAGTAAATATCTCATTGCCTCAACAGGAGAAGAAGAAAACCCTGCATTTGAAACAGCAGGGTTATGCTCCCATTCCTCCCTTGCTTTGGGAAGTCCATTCCCCAGTGCTGCCTCAACAGGCAAAGGGTAAAATGAGCCCTGCTCTGGATCCAGAGCCAGTGCAGCACTGAAATCTCTGGCTGGCTCCACGGCACTTGACTCTGCTCCTTCCAAAGAGGTTCAACCTCTGTAAGCCAACATTAGCTCCCCCACTGCACACAATCCTCTCTTCGAGGAGCACCTAAACCCCTGTGAACTGAAGGCAGACACTGAAAGACCAGGAGTCCAAGCCAACACCAGCAAAGCAGGAAAGAGATGGGCTTTTGGCCCGTGGCTCCACGTTCCCCACGAGGGCACTGACCTCATTTGAGAAGCTGGGAGCTGCATCGTGCTCTTCCCAGCTTGGGTTCTTCCCTTTCATCTTGCCACTGCTGCTCTCCACGTCCTCGTCCTCCTCTGGGAGGGCCCCTTTGTGCCTCTTCTTCATGCCCTCACCAGTCTCAGAGTCTTCAGAGAGCAACAAGGACTTGCTCAGTCTGCAAGCCAAGCACAGGACGGGTCAAGGTGGGGGGGGCTTTCCTCCCTGTGATCCCCACCAAGCTCCAAAGTGAGGTTAAATGCCTCCTAAGACAGTGGGGATCCTCAGCAGGAGCCAAGTCTACTGTGAAGTGACAGCAGTTTGGACAAGGTTTTCCACCAAACTGGAGAGCCAAGGAGCCCTTTGTGCATACTCCTGGCCACCAGGACAGACGAGGGTGCCTGAAATCAGAGACCTGCAGGGTGGTCTCTAAAAGAAGTGCTTGATAACAGCCACCAAAAAAGTGCCTGATTTGGTACAGAGCAGCAACAGGAAGGCCTGACAGCTGAAGTGGCCCTTAAGGTCCTTTCCTACTTCTACTTCCATGGATTCTGTAGGTGCAGAGAGAGACTCCTGAGGCCCAGGGAGGTGCCTCACTGCCCACTCGCTTTGGTCGCTTTGGTAGGAGCAGGAGGTGGCAAGGAAGTGCCACGTGGGGTGACAGGGAGGGACAAAGGCACTGCAAGGACTGGCTCACCCCAGACTCCAAGTCAGGCCCCTTGTGAAAAACATTTGTGATCTACGTCACTGGACTTGCTTTGGGATTTGGGGGGAAAGGAGAGGGTAAATAAATAAGAAAATAAAATAAAAAATAAAGTAGGTGAGACTATAAGCACATCTTCCCTGGCTCCCCAGCCATCTCCAGTAACTATCTGATGGATGATCAGTCAGCACCTCAAGATTCCTACCAAGCTTCCATTTCAAGCTCTCATATGCTGCCTCCTTCACACTAAGCCTGCTGGTCACACCACCAACACTACAAAGCCGCTGACACGGGGCAGCCTCCTCAGCTTCCAGGCATTTCCCCTCCCTCTGTCCTCTCTGCTGACCTGCACAGACAGCTAAACCAACACCTCAGGCCCTGGATGCTGGCTGAGGGTGCACCTCCATCTCCCAGAACAGCCTGCTCCAGCATTCCTGCGATCCAGGGACACGCACACGCAACACCGTCACACACCCACACGTGCACAACTCCAGCGGCCTCCACGTGCCTCCAGCCTGTCCAGACACCCAAAAACAACAGCAAAACACGGAGCCACCGAGAGGACAGATTTCCAGAAGCGTTGGTCAGTGGGAGCTGGGCACCTGAGTGTGATTTGCAGTCTTGAAAAGGACGTTTGCAAAAATATGAAGCACGCAGGGAGGCAGCTTGGAAGTGCCTTCCCATTGGAGAGGCCATCTATGGAGGGTAGATGGCCAACAGCGGTGAGATCCAAACAAGAGCAGCTGGACTTGCAAAAGAGAAAAAAGCTGAGTAGAGAATAATCCAGATGCTTGAAAGAGAGATGTCAGGCAAAACCAACTCCCACTGATTCAGAGAACAGAGAGGAAGACAGAAGAAACACAGCAGAAAGGTCCTACAAAGTAGATAACCTGGAACAGCCCTGTCCTTCCCGGTTGTGACACCAACATCCCCACACCTGGCTCTGCAGCACCTGACTGCATCTGAAAGCACACGAGGACACGCTCCCCGACTCCGAAACCTCACCTACAGCTCCCTGCCAGCCATATCACCTCACAGCTGCTCAACTCCACCTGTCCTACCTGCCCCCAACAGCAGCCACGTGCTCTGCCTGCGGGGAGGGAGGACACTGGCACTGCATTCCCACCGTAAGGACAGCGGCCTGCCAGCACAGCCAGCCCCGCTGCAGCCGAGGTGCTCTCCCCACGTCAGACCCTGCTGTGTTCCCGTCTTCCCCAAATTCCAGCCTTACTTTCCACTCTTGCTGTCACTCTTCCCTCTCTCCTTAATGGGTGACAGAGCGCTTGATCCAAGTTTCCTCTTCCTGGGCCTTCCAGGGCCTCTTCTCGCCAAGCTTCTACTTTTCTCGTCATGCTTTTCCCTTTAAAAAAACCACACGCTTCACTGTTAACCAAGGCAACAAAAAAAAAAAAAGAAAAAAGAAAAAAAAGAAAAAAAAAGGGCAAATTTTGCAACCAAAAAGCAAAACAAACAGGGAAAAATAAAGAAAATAAATCCAAAAAGAAGAAAAAGGAAAAATAATTAAAAGAAAGCAAGCAAGAACGGGAGCCAACCCAGAACCTTCGCCTGCCACCAAACTGCTAAACTGAGCTGCTGAAGCCAAGGTTGTCTCTAACACAGTCTCCCAGCTGCAGTCACCAGTTACCAGGTTGTCGTGTCACATAGCCTAGGAGTGTGCTGTGCAAAGCTCTGGCGGGATGTACCAGGAGGAGAGGAGAGGAGGCAGGGAGGGATGGAGGGCAGTTTTCTCTCCTGGGCTGAGAGGCAGTGAAAGTGCCCAGCTGGAAAACACCAAGGCTTGGGTGAGCAGCCTGTGACTTACTCGGAGTCCCTGCGGCGCTGCAGCTTCACCAGCTCCCGCTGCTTCTCCTTGTAGCGCCGCTGCAGCTCCGCCAGCCGCATCCTGTAGTCCAGCTCCATCGCATCCATGTTCTCAATGGCGGATTTGATGGAGTACATCTGGGGTGGGAGGCAAGACAGGGTCAGCACACGTCCAGGGGGTGCACACTGGGTGCCCTGGCAATGGCCAAGGTGTGCAGGCTGGCAGAAAGCCCTTCGTGCTGAGAGGGGAGCAGAGAGCCCTCGCCCACCAGCACAGCCCCAGAGTGGTACCCAAGAAAACCAGCACAGATGTTCTGTGGCTTATGCACAGCTAGGGACTGCAACCTTGGAAGAGAATCTGCAGGATAAAAAGCTCTTTTACCTTGTTTAAAAAGACAGATCACAACATACCCTGTCTTGGAATATTTACTTGCTCTGTACAAAATAATTTATCAGCCTCTTCCACAGGAAAGAGTCAGCAAATTAAAAATAAACAAGGAAAAACCCTCCGGCCACTATTTTTATTTATCCTCTGGCCAAAACAGTAACGTACAGGCTCCTCTGGTTTCACGTTAAAACACCACTTCCAGGGCAATGAGGGTCCTGCTGAACCCTGACTAACAAACAAAGCAAGAACCTAAACTGGAGCCCACCGACCGCTGTGCATCCAGGAACGTGACATGAGGGAACAACCAGCTCGTTCTGCCGAATGCACAGGGGCAGCATGAGCCAGCATGAGCCCCCAAACTGGAGCTGGGACAGTGAGCTGTGTCAGTGGATGCACTGGGGCTTTCCAGGTTCAGCCACACTAAGAGCTACTTACTGGTTCATCTTTCTTCTGCATCCAGCTGTACTTTTTGTTGGGATTCAGCTCTCGAGGCAGCCGGATGGTTTTCAGACTTTCCATAAAGGGGGTGGAAAGTACTTCCATGAGCATGTGGGTGCTGGCAGCCAGCAAACTCTCCAGCGTTGGCCGGACAGGGAAACTCTCTGGACCTGCTGGGAAGGACAGAAAAAAAAAAGCTACAGAAGATCACATTCCAAAATTGCTTCTCCAACAGGCACAAGGAGGGGCTGATGGCCCTTTCTCCACCATGGCTGCTCAAGGAGCCCCCCAGCCACCTTTGGCCCCGCCCTGAGATCTCCTGTTGTACTCAGCCACGGTGTAACTGGCAGCTCCCATCACTTCTCACCTCAGGAAGTTACTGGAAGGTGGGATTCTTTTCAGGACCTGCCAAGCTCTTGGAAAGCATCATCTGGAGCTACTGGGGCCTCTGGTGCCAAACCCCAACAGACTGTGGACTCAGTGCCTGCCAGAAGGGTGTTACCCTGGCAGCTCTCAGCATCTGGGGCTCCATTTCCGCTACGCATACCACAAACTGTCTAGACATGGCGAGGGCCTTTGGAAGGGAGAGCAGTACAAAAGCCACACGTAGCTCAGCCTGCTGCAACAAAAACCCTGCTCCAACCCCATCCGAAGTACCAGCCACTCCTGGAACTCAGAGCAATGCTCTCCTTGCTGCCTGGGTGAGGCTGCAAGAGACTCCACCTGTGACTCTGCTCCTCTGCCCACATGGAGAGCATGGGGACCAAAAGCTGGGAGATCCAGTAAGGTCTGAAGTTGACCAGATTCCCCACTCACAACTTACTTTGCATTTCTTGCTTCCGTTTCTCCAGCTCCATCTCTGCAATTTCACTCAGCAAAGTGATCCCTTGCAGGAAGGAGTGCTCCAGGGTCTGGTCAGTTAACACCTCCACCTTCATCTGGGGTGGAGTGACAGTGGTGGTAGTCAACAAGGAACAAGCCTGAGGCATTTCTGTAGCAGCCACCAAAGCATTCATCCCAGCCAGCGGGTCACCCGGCTTGATGTCCAGATCTGGGATTTGGCAAGTGATTGCCTCTTCTGGGTAGGAAGGGATCTCTGGCCCCTGCTCCCCCTCCTCAGGAGGCAGGCTGGGAAACTCCCTGGCCCGGGGCACATCAGCACTCTGCAGATCCATGGCTACAGAGGCCTCCTCCCGCTGGGGCGTCAAGTCCATCTCGGGTGGCTCGCTCTCCGCATGCACGAGCAAACCGTCGTAGTCCATGTGCATGGAGCAGCTTTCTGCTCCACTCCCGCTCTCCGCCTCTGCCTCTGCTTCTGCAGGACAGGCCACAACCTGGTAAGGAGGTGGGCAGCTCTGCAGGTCTTCCTGGTCCTGCTCCATAGCAGCCAGGGCTTCGCCTTGGTGCAACAGGAGATTGCAATTGTCCACGTTCTGCACTGGGACGGCTGCGGAGGCGGCGATGTTCAGAGTCCCCATGTCCTGCTCGCAGATGCTTTCTTGGCTTTCCTCCATCTGCACCTCTGATTTCACCCTCTCTTCCAAGGATTCCTCTTCTGCTGCTGCTTGGATGGGCTCTAGGATTTTGGACGGAGACAGGTGAATGGGCTTGACCTCTGAGGAAAGATCCATGTGCTCAGAGCCCTCAGCAGGCAGCGGGACGTCAGGAGCCAGGCCATCCGCATCAGACGCTGCGGGGGGCTGGAGGAGGTAGGGATAGTGTCTTCCAAAGGAGGGAGGCAGGGACTGGAATGGGTATCCAGGGGGGATCTCTGCAAGATATCAGAAGGGACAGACTGTGTAATGGCTGGGTCTCCAAAGCACCTTCCTTCTCACTAAGGCACAGAGCTGGCTCCCTTTGTTTCCACCATCTCTGGTCTCTTCCTGTTCTCAAGCAATAGCTGCTTTGGGCACCTCTGTCCTGACCAAGCTGCCACGGCAGCACCCCAGAGGTCCCTTCTGCACCTTTCCAGCACTTTCATGCAACTGGAGAGAGATCTGCCTCCTGCATCCTCTCCCACTGGGACTCATCCCTGGAAGAACCAACCCAGGCGAGGCCCAAGGGAAGAAGAGAGCCTACAGCCCCAGGCACCCAGGCATCACTCCCAGTCCATCACACCAGCCCTGCTCCTTCCCTCTCCCCTGCCTTTCAGAGGAGCTTTCCCTAGGGGAAGGGACAGAAGCAGGAAAGAGCCGAGGATAAAAAGGGAGGCAGGCACAAACACAACGGGACTCTGCCAAAGCAGGGCTCTCTTACCTGGGAACAAGGCCTGATATGGACCAGCAGCCTCTTTTTCCAGCTCCAGGTCTTTCTTCTCCACGGTCTCGGGCGCCTCTTCCTTTGGAGGGATGGCAGGGGCAGGGGGTGGAGAGGCGGGGGGGGGGCTGGGAGGGTGGGAGCTGGGGGTGGCGGGGTAGGAGTAGGCTGGCTGCGAAGGTGGCTCCTCCATCTTTTGGATCACCTCAGCTTTGAGCACAGACACGGGTGAGGCCCTGGGAGAGAGGGGAGGTGGACTCACAGCCTTGCTGTAGGATGTGGAGGCGCTGGGAGATAGCACAGGTGGTTTTCGGTGCACCAGTCCCGGGGCAGAGGAGGAAAGGCCTGATTTGGCACTGTCCAGGCTCCGTTTTGTCACCTTCTCTTCCATATCCACACGCTGCTCGTTTGCCTTCAACCTCTCCTGTGACAAGAACAGAGCAAAACTCAGCACAACATCTGGAAAGTGGCACTGACCTTCCACCAAGCAAGACCAAAACAAGGGTCTTATCAAATATGCAGTGGAATAAAACACGTCCCCCAGTGCAAGACCATTTGAAGACCAATTTGACGGAGGGTGACACTGATCAACAACAGCTTTGTTACAAATTCCCAGCTCCAGGAACCATGAGAAGGATGTCTCAGCTTTCATCTGCATCCAAAGAAAACCACTTCTATTTCCAAGCCTCCAGCCTAGCAAGCCCACATGTAAAATGAAGGCTGAAAACCAGAGGACCACTATAAAAATGAATGAGTGTAAGACACCCAAATGAAAGCTCATGACTTTCAAAACCTTTTCATGAATGGGAGCTCTCTCCAAGAGCCAGTGTGACTGTTGCAAGTCCTGCAGCCGCTTCTCTGAGATTTGTTTGGAGGTGACCAGGGATGAAATCACCCAACTCGACAGAGACATCCCACAGGAAGGAACCTAGGTCACACTGCTGCAGCTGCTGGGGAGCTCTTCTGACAGCACTGCTCAATGGCTCTGCACCAAACCCCTCCAAAACCCAGTGCAGGATACACCAAATCCTTCACATCCCAGAGACCAGGGCAGGACCACTCAGTGCATCCACACCCTTGAGACACACTTGCCACACAGGCAGAGCTGCATTTTCTCCCCAGACACTCCAACTTCAGGCTCGTTTCATGGCAAGAAGTTCTAGAAAACATACCACGAGCTGGGCACTCCTCTGCAGCTCCATGGCATGGGCTGCCTGCTGCTGCAGGATGTACAGCTCGTGCTGCCGCAGCAGCTGCTGATGGGAGAGGAGCTGGAGCTGGTGAGCGTGCTGCAGGGAGCTCCTGCTCGGGGGGTACATAGCAGGCCACAGCGGGGGTGCCCGGTCCATCAGCTCCGCTGTGGAATGAGCAGAGATGCAGTCAGGGAGGCAGCAGGGTCAGGATGGATAAAGCATTCAGGATAGCTCAGGGCAATGGTCTCTACAGCCCCAGAGTGTAGGGGATGACAAACACCGGGCTGTGCAGAAATACAACCAGAAAGCAGAGGGGAAAGTGTGCTGTGCTCCCCTCTGCAGCCCCAGTCCCACCACCCCTGTGCTGCCCTGTGCCCACCAGCTTTGCTCTCCAGCCCTCGGCTTGACTGTCCATGCCTGAGCCTATGGATAGATTTATATTATAAGGACTCAATTCATACAAGGACTCAAACTCTGCAGGGTCCTGCAGGGGATGAAGAGCCACTGCTAAAGATTACGTGTTTCCATCTCCAAAACACACCTAAGGAGAGGCCCACTCCCACCCACCCTACAGCTGTGGCAGCTGGTCCTCACAGGCAGGTGCTCCCCTCTGGCCCTCTCCAAAGTCTATTTTCCCCACAGCTGTCTCAGAATGGTCCTCAGGACAAGCTCACATCCTTACCAAAGTGTGGCAAGTGCTCGCTGGGGATCACAACAAGCTGCCCTGACTGCGGGTCTCTGGCAAACTGGTAGGCGGAAGGGAGAGCTCCCCCCATGGCAGGGGGGAAGCCTGGAGTCATGCCCTGGTGCAGGGAAGGGTGACCAAGTCCTGGAAGAAAAAACACTGAAGTCACAACTCAGGAGATGCAGACAGCTCCTACCCACACGAGAAGTCGCCTACTGCTCCGAAATGCCTCCGAGCTCATCACACAGCCTCAGTGGGCTGCAGCAACACTTCTCCCTGCATTTCACTGGTGTGAACACCCATGATGCTGCTCCCTCCCAGGGCACTCACCGTAGGGATGGCCAGCCAGCCACATGGAGGGGCTCCCTGTCCTGGGGAGCCAGGGGTGGGCAGCCAAGTGCGAAGCCGGGTCCGCAGACCAGCGCCCGGAGCCCGCCAGGGCTGGGCCTCCCGTCACCATGAGGTTGGAGTTCAAACCGTTGGTGGCACAGCTGGAGGGGTGTATTCGGGCAAAATCTGCCAGCTCCTTGCTTTCTCTGGGGATGGAGGAGGTGAGAGAGAGAGTGAGAGAGGCTCCAAGTGATGGAGGAGCCCAGGAGTATGGACCAGCCTGCAGAAGCAGTGTTTGCAAACCTGGTCAGTCACTCAAGGTGACTGTGATGGAGGTGTCATGTCTAGAACAAAACATTCCATCTCTCCAGCCCTTCAAAGCAGGCATGGATTCACAGCTGTCTATTAGGATTGCTCTGCTGAGGACTTAGGATCTGCCTATAACCCTGTGTATAACTCAGCATCCCTCTCTACTCCAGCAAGTTTGGTGCCAGCACCAAACCAGGATGGACGCAATCCTGTCTCCTCTCTGGACTGGCTGTCCCTGAGCTCCACTTGTGACACCGTGGCAGAAGATCTCACCTCCCAACAACCCTCACCTGAGCAGCTTCTCCTGGTCCCGCTCCAAGCGCCCTGCCAGGAGGTGGCTGTCCCGGTGGCGGCTCCGCTCGTCCCCACAGTCATCTTCAGAGCGTCCGTGCCCTAAGAGACAACCCAGCACCATCAGACAGGAGAAATGGCCTGGACAAAGCTGTCCCCTCTCCTCTGCATGGAGCAGAGTACCTGAGAGCCAGTATACCCACACACCAGCGCCCCAAGGATGTTCCAGGTTCAAATCCCGAAAGACTCTCTGTGTGATCAAGATATTGTCACTACAGCAATATTCTCCTGGTAGCACCCAAGTGCATTTGTTCTGAGGTTCATGTCTCCAAGACATCAAGGCACTACCTGTCATGCCAGGCTGGTCTCCCAGGACGGCACAGCCACCAGCCTGGGAGCAACAGGACCAAAGGGACCTGTGCTGAAGGACAGTGGCAGATTTCCCATGCCAGCAAGAGCCGAGATGCAGCTAAATCAATGCAGGTAAATCCTGCATCAAACCACACAGTCCTGCTTAGCACATCTCTGAGAGGGGAAGGATTTCATCTCTGCACTTTCTGAAGCACGTTCTGATCTTGTAAATCAGTCTGGGAGCACTGAGTATGCTCTGAATCCCTGTCCTTCTGCAACAGGCAGAACCAACAACACAGACCCACACAAAACCAGCGCGCTCTACTCCACAATTCAACCACCAGCAGGAATCTGCATCCCCCCGAGACATGCAACAAGAAAGGGTCTGATGAGGCAGGGACACATATGGCAGATGAGGGCAGGATTCCAAAAAGGGGGGCTGGATGTTTGGCTGGAGAAAGCACTTGTCCACAATCAGCGCAGCTCTTGCACATACAGCCTGGCACGGCAGCAGCTGCATCTGCGAGAGGTTAGGAGGCACCTTCCCAGGAGCGAGCAGCAGAGCCCCGCTTGGCTCTGCCAGGACCACGTACTGGGGCCACCTTCGCTTTATCCAAGGTCTTCACTCCAGCTGCCTCATTTTAAGCTTGCTTTTCCCTAGTTTTTTCCCCAGCTTCTTTCTTGCGTGCTCATTTTTCACACAATTCCATGCTGCCCCGCTCTGCGCTGTGCTTTGGTGATACAATCCACTCCTAAACCCCAGCCCTGCTTGCAGAGAGCACTCGGCCTGGCAGGACTGCACCCCAGCAGCCCTTCCCAGGGTCCTCGCTCTCCTGTCTGGATATGGTTTGGCACATGGGAAAACATCTCGGAACATCAAGTCTGTTCTGCTGACAGGCAGTCTTTTCAAGGAGAGCTCTAGTGTGTATTTCCACAAACCTGGACAGCCCATGGGTTTTTTGCTGTCAAGTGTCCAATTCCCTCAGCTTTTACTGTCAGAAGGAATCCAGGAACAAGACAACATCTCTCCCAGCTCCTTCCCCCAAGGCTCCTTCCACGGGCTCCAGGCAGAAAACAAAGATGCTTTAAAACCTGGCACACAGCTCTCCCTCCCGAAGGACTTTCCAGGGTCACCACATCTCCCTCACAGCCTGCCAGGACACCACGTGCAGCCCAACCAGCCCCTCCTTGACTCACTGAATGATGTCCCACACAGCCTCTGTTGCTCACTTTTACTCCCTAACCTCCCCAGCACAAACCTCTCTAGAGCCAAACATCTTCCACTGCCTCTCTGCCAGCATTCCTTTTCCACACCCTAGCCCAGGTTTTTCCCCTTTGGAGCCCCTTTTCCTATTTCCTTCTCCCCAGTCAATGCCCAGCTGTCTCCTTGGTGTCAGCAATATGGAGCAATTCCCTGGAGAGCTCACAGCCTCCCTTCCTTCCTTGGCATAAGGTAAGATCCCCACCCCCAGCCTTTCATTAGAAACGCGTTATTTTGTTATTTTATCATCGCTCCTCCCTCTCCCATCTACGCTCCTTGTGCTCCGTTATTTCTAGACGAGTTTATCATCTTTTTTTCCACCCCCCCCATCCAAACACAAACACTGAAGGATCTCTAATTCCTGCCCAGCCTCCATCCCACCAACAGGACAGTCCCTTTTCTGGACAGAACGATGATTGTCCAGACAGTGAATGATCATTCTGTCTATATATATGAACATGACGCACGGACTGCATAGAAAAATTCAATCAGTTATGCATGGAGGAAAGGCTTAGGTCCGTTCCCTTGACAACCAATGCCCAGTACTAAATACTTGCATTTTACTTGCCAAATACTACAGATTAGCCAACTAAAGCCTGCTTTCTCCTTCTTAAAAGGTCTAAACATTCAAGCACCGTCCACTCAGCGCAAGCAAGCTAATGTTATTAGACGAATATCTCCTGGCACACAAAGGGGGGGCAGCATTTGGGGGGCGAGAGGAGGAGAAAAGCAGTCTTGTTTTCTGTCTGAAAGCCAACTGCATCACTTAGCAACGAGCCCAGAGGCCTGCCAGAATTCAACCCTTGTTTGCAGCCTTTTAGTTCGGCTCAGTAAATTACATTTAACACAAGCTGGGAGCGTCTGGGACGGTTGAACGGCTGAACAAACAGCTCCCTGTGCTGCCCACGAGGTCCTCGGCCCACTCCCGCCCGGCTGTGGGGAGGGCGATGGGAATGGGGAGAGGGGGCTGCTGCCTGAAGGAAACTTGCCACTAAGTTTGGGAGAGGGGGGCAAAGGAAGAAAAATGGGGAAAGGCAAGGGCTAAAAATGGGAAGCCGACCGCTGCTCGCCAGCCGCTCGCTTTGGCATGGCTCCTTGGCACAGCCGAGCCCCGTGCCGGGCAGCCCCCGGGTGTTATCTTGCTACACATGCCAAGCAGAGAACCAAAATCTCTCTGGTGCCATCCCCCTCCTGCCAGCCCCATGGCTTAAATCAAAATCATGAGATTACAACACCAGCACAAAGGTGATTCGAGAGGTTTCTCTGTCACTCCCTCTGCTAATGGATCAAACTCATGGAGCAGGATTGTCCTCAGAGGTGGCCAGAGGGGATGGACGTGGGGACGGGAGGACCGACTATCTCCTGCACAGGGGGTCCTGGTTCCCACTGGGTTTTACAACATGTCCTTGGCTGGCAAGGGAGGCAAACGCAGCTGAAGATGCCAAACTCGGTTCATGGCACACAGCCTGCACTGGTGGCTGCTCTTCCCAGGGAACAGATCCTCCAGGGAAGCCCTGAGACAAGCCCTAGGGACCCTACCTTTGATGCTGCTGAGAGACAGCGAGCGATCCCGGTCTGCCAAGCTGGGCCCCAGTTTGCTGCTGCTGCTGCTGCTGCTGCTGTTGTCCTTCTGCCGGGCCACAGCCACGGCGATACCGACAGGCAAGTGCCTCACCTCCACCTCGCCCTGGGAGCCGATGCTCTCACGGCCGAAGGATTTGGCACTCTCGGGTCTCTCAGGGTCCCTCTTTAGCTGCTTCGCAGGCTGCTGCAGCAGCAGCTGCTGCACCTTGGAGGATCCCAGCTGTGCAGAGTCCAACTTCACGTTGCCCAAACCCCCGAAGGGGCTCTTCTTGCCGCAGCTCTGCCGGGACGCCGTCTCCTTGGCAAAGCTGCCGCTGTACTTGATGAGGCTCTGCATGGCCGAGCCTTCGCCGTGCGAGGCAGGGTGCAGGACGTCTGCGGCGCCCCGCGAGCCCACCACCGAGGAGCGTGGCAAACCGCTGGGGTCAAGGTAGACCTTCTTGGCTTCCTCCTCCACCCGGCTGACGTGGTTGTGCTGCGCGGCCAGCACCGCCATCTGCGTGGTGGCAAAGTTGCCCATCTCAAAGGGCTTCCACTTCTGCTCGGGCGGTTTCAGCTGACCGTGGTCCAGGTGCTGCCGGGAAGAGTCCAAAGTGCCATAGACCTTTGCTGCTTCTTTGGAGCTGGATCGCTGGAAGCGGTCCCGCTCGCAGGGGCGATGCTCTGTCTCAGGACTCGGCTTCAGCAAATCCTTGGAGGCCAGGAACTCCCTGCTCTCCGGAGAGCCCAGCCCCGGCCGGTTGAGGAAGGGCTCCGAAGTGACCTGTCTCTTCAGCGCCATGGAGTTCGTCCTGATCACCGAACCCTTCTCTCTCAGAACCTCCATCCTTTTGGCATCGCTGTGACAAGAAAAGTCCTGGGACAAGAGTGTGCGGGAGGCATCTGCAAGGCACCGCTCCGTGGGTGACTGCAGCACCCCCACCTTGCCGAGGTCCTTGTCCTTCCCCTTGTTGTCACGGGCCTGGGAGGCGATTTGGATGGGCCCGCTCCTCTCGTCGTAGGCCTCGACCGAAGGCACAAAGGTGGGGGCGATTACTTTGTGCTCCCTCCCCAGCTCCTTGGCCGGTGGGAAGATGGTGTACATGCTGGAATGGACGGGCTGCGGAGGGAATGTTGTGGCCGGCGTCATCTTCCCCGTCTGCGAGGGGTGTGGGGATGGACAGCTACAGGAGATGTGCAAAGCGCCCACGGAGGGCAGGAGGGGCTCCCCCCGCTTCAGCCGCTCCGCGTGGGCGTGCGCAGAAGGCCTCATGTTCTCATCGTGCCGAGCGGGATCCTTGGCACAGCGGTCCTGCTCGGCACCCAGGACCTTCAGCATGGGGTCCCCGCCGCCGTTGCAGTTGCTGAGGGAAGAGCTCTGCAGCGGGTTCTTGGACTTGGGTTCCCCGCTGCCTGCGCCCCGATTTGGCATGTGCTCAGCCAGGAACGGCGAGAGACGCTCGCCGACCTTCACCGCCTTCTCCACCACGCTCACTTTCCGGTCGCTGTCGGGCTTGGTGTCCTGCGTGAGGTCGACCACGCTGCGGGGTCGGGGCTCCTCCTTCGGCTTGCTCTCCTTCTTGGCAAAGGGCAGGGACAGATCGCTCCGGCACGCCCGCTCCTTCCCACCGGGTTCTTTCAGGCCTTCCTTCGAGCTCTTGTGCAGCTGCCCAAGGTCCTTTTCCCGGAGCAAAGTGCTCGACGTGTGGCTGCCCACGGTCCTTGAGAGGGGAGGCTGCGGGTGCAAAGCGGACTGGCCTGCATGGCTGGACAGGTAGAATCCATCTGCAGAGTAAAGGCAACCAAAATTATCACAGGCTTCCAACCCTGCAGTCCTACACAGCGACAGCAAGAGGTGGCAAACCAGGAAAGAAGAGATTTCGAGGATGTTGTAAACAAAAATGCCCAGGGCAAAGGAGACCAAGCATGTTTCTCCATGTGGGATGCAAGACAGCTCTGTCTCTGATGCACACTGGGGCTTCAAGGAGGGACCCAGCCAGCTTTCCTCCAGAAGGAGCCACATCCAAAACCTTGGTACTGCTCAGTTCAGGACACATCCCTGGCTGATCACCCAAGGCGGTTCCTGCTCTGCACCCCCACCACTCCAGCTTCCAGCAGCTCCCGCAGCCAAACAAGCCCAAAGGACAGGAGAAGCACCCAGGGGTGACCGATGGGAAGGGCACACAGGGTCCCAGACTCACCTTTCTGCGACTCAAAGAGGCTGTGCTGTCCCAGCTGGGCCAGGAGCGGACTGCCGGCACTGGGAGGTTCAAGGTGGCTCAGGGGAATGTACGATGGGTAGAGACCGTTAGGCAGATGGGAAAAGCCTGCAGAAAACGGGAAACAGAAGAGGGAAACATGTTTTATCCCGAGCAGCACGCTGCCTTGGAACGAGCCCCGCAGGAGCACAGACTGTTGTGGCTGTCGGTCCCTCACACGCCAGGAGCGGCGGCGGTGGTGGGGACGCACACGGTGACACACAGCACACACAGCCCGGGGCTGGGACCCTGCTCAGGGACCCCACTGCAGGTCCTGACCCCCACTGCAGGTCACCCAGTTCAACCCAGGTACCTCTGCAGGGCTCCAACCCTGCAGCAAATGCAGTATACTGCTTCCTGAGCAGAGCCTTGACACCTGAGCGCTCACTGACCAAACCACCTCCCTGCCAACACAGCTCATTCCTGCTGCAGGTACCCAGCCCTGGGTACAGGCTTTGGGAAAACACGACAGCATCCTCCAGAGCAGCTCACAAAAAGCACAGTTTCACGTATCCAAACCCAGCATCTTATCCCCGAGGAAGGCAAAACAGAGGAAAAAGTGAGACAACCATCCACGGGCTGATGTGAAAGCAGCATATCCTCACGACCCTGCTGCCAGTGGTCTGGATGTCCTGGACACTGGGTCCCCAGCAACACCCTCATGCAAATCGTCCTCATCAGCATTTCCTCAGTGAATACAATCACTATAATAGTGGTAATAACACACACTGTTGGCTACAGGCAGCAATTCCTCTCCAACACTGCCACCAAACGACATCCGCGCAACACTACAAACCCAACCCTCCACCAGAACCAGCATCCCAGTCCATGCCCTAATTTAAAAACTGAGTTAAAGCCATCAGGAGAATCTGAAGGAGCCAGCCAAGCCCTCTGCAACCCTCCTCCCTTCCCCTCAGTCCGCATTAGCAACCAACTTCCCCCAAATTCGACTCCACTGAAAGCAACCAGGCAACAAGTTTGTCAAGAGTCCAGCATCCAACTGGCTCAAAACAACATCACACCAAAACCCAAGGGGAGACGGAGAAGTTCAGTCCCCGAAGCTGCACGTGGAGCACCATCTGTGAGAGCTAGTCAATATTTCACATTATTTAGACAGCCAGGATCTCTTTGGCGTACATGTTTGCATCCCGGCATATGTGCCTCACCGACGCGGTGCTCCGCGCAGCTCCTGGCCCGCATCCATCGCCCGACAGATCCCGGCGGCGTCACCCGCACACGCCAACCCTCCAGAGCAGGACCAGGGGAGCTGCTGTGCCCGTGCACATCAATCCAGAGCCCATTCCCAGCAGGTAAAACCGGCTGTTTAACCCTGCAAAGGCACGAAGCCTGCACGCACATTCACGCCTCTCCTTGGTAACCCCAAAACCTCCACACTGAAGCATTTCCAGACACCTTTTCCTACTCCAGAGCTGGAGAGAGCTGGGTAGAACCCAGCTTAGCTAAGCTGTGAGCAGCTCCACTCCACGTCATATACGCCTCGGCCGTGTCACTGTCACTGCTCCGGCAGGACTGGGCTGGCAAGGAGCCAGTATCTGGAGCAGGAGTGACACATTTCTAAGGGAACACGGGTCCCATCTGGTACAGCACATGGCTGCAGCATAGCAAAGCCCCTGGAGCACCCCATGCCACACCAGCCCAAGGCTCCGGCCGTGGATGTCCCCACGTGTGCCCCTTCTCCCAGGCAGACGTCAATCCCAGCTGCAGCTGCTCCAGCAGGAGGAAACACCGGCACGGGGATCACGGCCGGACACATCCCGTGCTGCAGACACCACTGTGCACAGATGCCCATGGCATGTCCCCACCTGCACGTGGTGCAAGGACATGAAACCACCTGCAGGGCTCCAGGAAAGGGACACACTGCCAGCACTGCCATCAGGCACGGGGACACCTGCACACGGCTTAAGTTGTTGATACTCAAAGAAGCATTTTGGTACCAGTTACATCTCTGGTGCTATGAGGGCATCTCCCTGATTTCAGCATTGTATCCTGCCCAGGGACAGGCTCAGTCCCAGGCACAAATGTTTTGGGGAGGAAGCCTCAGAACTTCCTCCCCAGTCAGCACCATCACATCCTGCTACAGTGACCCAGCCTCAGCTTGGGGCTGCAGGAGCAGGAGGGGGAATGCAAAGTGTCCAAGCTGAGGACAGGTTCAGATGGACAGGTTGGGAAGCCTGCAGGGCAGTGTCACTATGCCAGCTGGGAAACAGCAGCAGAACTGAGATGATGCCACCAGCCAACCCCCAACTCACACCAGGCAGCTCTTCCCAGTAACTTCCAGAAGCCCACAAGTGAAGCACTGCTCCTTGGAGAGGCATAAGCACAGAACAGGAGCTCAAAGCACATTCCAAAGGTCTGCAGGTGGAGAAACTGAGGCACAGGCAGGTGCAATGACTTGGAGCATCACACAGCTGACCAGCAGCAAAACCAGAGAACCACCTGAACTCCAGCCTCAGGCCTACCAGCGACACTTGCAAAGTGCCTGAAGAAGCTGCACAGGCTGTGTTTACCTGGCTTGTTCCCTGCCAGGAGCCACAGCTGGAGTAGGGAGGAGGAATCCGAACCACAGCTTTCCTGGGGATGAACCCAATGCAAATCCAACCTCGAGGCACTGCCTGAACATCCCTTCCTCTGTACAGCCCTGCAGCAGCCACGCTGACGGGCTGCTGGCATAGGACTCGCACGTAGCCCAAAACCTGCTGCCCCAGTGCCCTGGGCAGGACCTGGAGGTGAAGCTGCTCCTCCGTGCGCTGAGGAGCCGCACTCGCAGGAGGCGGCCGCGGGTGAGTCGCTGCCTCCTTGGATCTCCGTGTCAGAAAGCGATGCCAAGGGGAGAAATTCTACCGCAGTGAGCAACGCACAGCTCACCCAACCATGGGCTTCTGCCAGGAGAAAGGGAGGGGAAAAGGGGAAACCACAACCATCTCCATCTGCCCGGGGCCAGAGTGTTTGCTGAACCAGCACAAGATCCGCTTTGCCCAGGGACACGCCGACAGGTCTCGGCAGGCTGAGCCATGCTCCTCCAGCCAATTGCTTGCCCAGAGGCGGTCTGGCACCACAGCACAGGCAGGGAGGTGCGAGTTGGCAACACTGCCAAGCCCAGACTGGCTGTGCCCCCTCTTCCCTGCCAAGTTACACCACGCCAAACACATGCGTGTGCCCATTAGCTCGGCCTCTGACCGCCTGGGAAAGGCGCCGCCGACACTCATCTCACGCCAGCAGGGACACACATGATCCAAAGCAGCCCAGCTCTGAGAGTAAAAGGGTTCAGGGCACAGAGATCGTCCCTCAAACCACCCTATCCCTACAGCCAGCAGCCAAAATGCAACCCCTGTAATGCTCCAGTTGCTGCAGTGGATGAGCACACCTGTCTTCCTCCTTCCCAGCTCCAAGATTATAAAACATACCTGTTTTGCACAATTGAGACATAAATCACTAAAGGCTGTTATTAGAGGAACTTGGCGGGTGCAGATGTGTCAGCCCGCTTGGAAACATCTTCCTCATCTTTGCTCAGCTCTCCAAAACGGCACAGGGGGTTCAGGGGGAAGAGGTACGGCCTCGGGTGACTCACCACCGAGAGGGGATGTGACCGATGAGGAGACAAGATACCAGCGACCACACAAACCACACACCAAACGTCTGGAGGCGGGAGGTCAGATGGGGGAAGTGGGAGGGAAACAGACCCCACGTGCTCAGCCCTGCTCGGGGCTGCCAAAGGTCCCTGTGAGGAGGGAGCCGACAGAAAGCACTGCCAGGCAGAGCTGGGGAAAGAGGGCAGGCAGCCACGCCTGCAGCAGAGGGGGCTGCCACTGGTCACCTGGAATTTTAAACCTGTGGGGCTTTCTCCAATTGGCCCCTCACACCTCAGGCCTAAAATTCAGTCCCAGCTGGACAAGTAAGTCAAGCCTGGGTTGTGAAAGAGTCACACAGGAGGAGGGAATGCTGGAGGCAGCATGGTGGAAGTGAACGTATCTCCCTCGTGGACACAGCTCTGGCCAATGAGCCAGGCCACACAGCTGAGGTGACAGGGGTGTGTGCCAGCACTGGGAAATCTGCTCCACCTGTAGGTGACCAGCTGGCACCTTCAGCATCCCCATGCTGCCCTCCAACATGCTACAGAGGGGACAGCTCACGTGGACACCCATGAAGGGTCAAGGGCAGCAAGTGGGAGCAACACGGAGACACCACTCCATGGGAAATTCACTCTCCCAGTCTGGTTCCATGTTTCCAAACTAACCAAGAGCACCAGCACACCAGAGAGAAGCAGCATCCACAAAGCCTTTGCTCATGCCTTGGGACAGCTTTCCAGTTGGAAAAGACCTTTAATTAAGTCCAGCAGAGCGAGACAGCCCCGGTGGCTGGTGTGGGGTAACAGGTGGCCACGTGCACTGCTGGCTGCAAAGCACACCCTGAAGCTGAGCCCTGGGCACGAGCCATCCTTGTCTGAGAAGCCACAGCCCTGGCACCGGAAAAACAGTGGCCTCCAGCACCCCAGGGAGAAGTGAAGTAAGTCCCCCCCATCAGCCCCATCTGCCCGTTACACTTTTCTGCTACTTATGAAATATTTCCAACTGCCAGCATCTCACCCCATCCTCCCCGGGCCACAATGGACAGACACATTGCCAGGACTCAGGCTGGCACCACGCAGTGCTCTGCAAGAGACTGTGGCCACAGAAGAGCCTAAACTATAAAGCCTGACCCCTTGGACCCTCCAATCCGAGCCCAGCAGGGCTGGGAAACACAGCGGCGAGAATTTGGGTTTATTTCCATGGGATGTTTTGAACTGTGGGCACTCAAGGGAGATTTGCGGCCCGGCTGCAGCCAGTTCTGAGCTGGCTCCTGCACAGAGCAGGAGCTGCAGCCGCCCTTGGCCGGGAGCACAGTCACCTCTTCCCCAGTCCGGCTCGCAGTGCTTCACACACAGCCAACTGGGACAACAGTCCATGCCACAAACAGCTGGATGAACGCTTATGTCCTCCCCGGCAAGGAGGGAGGGGAGGAAAGCAGGGAAGGTCTGAGCACAGTGAGTACCTTCCCACCACCAGCGGGACGGACACCACACCAGCTGTGCTTACCATCATGGGTGCAATCCCTTACGCTGTCCCTGCAGAAGCAGCAGATTCCCAGGGAAGACTTTGAGGGCTCCCCTTCCAGCACACACCTCCCCATCCCTGCCCCGCGCAGCTCGGCGAGGCACAGCCGCAGCTATTCCTCATGCACACATTTATGGCTGCAAACAGCTGCGAGCCGGAGTGCTGACAGTGTAAATCTTTGCCACCTCCTCCCCTGCCTGCCGGGGCAGCTCCAGTGACACCCGAGGCACCGGAGCCGCTTTGACTCTGTGCCATGCACGAGACACCAGCGATACGAGCCCCTGAACATGCTGGGCTGAAACCAAAGCCCCCAGATCAGATGTGCCTGGACTCCAGTGGTGGCAGGTCCCTATCCCTGTCCCCAGCAGCCACAAGCTGCTGTCACAACCCGCCACTCTCTGCGCCAAAAACCGCCCCAAAAGCCGTATTTACACCCCATGCCACGGGACTGGCAGTAGCTTCAAAGTCCTAATTTACAGCCTCAATTCTCTGCATCCCCTGAAAGCCTTCGATCCCATCCACGGGATCCAGAACAGCCAGGGCAATTTAACTCCCCATTTAATCTTCTAAGGGCCCTGGCGAGCTCAGAGACAGCATCCTCCGGCGGGGGGTCCGCACTCCCAGACTTTGCTGGCTTGAACAGCGCCGTGCCGCTTTCCTTCAGCTGCAAAAATCACTACCTTAAAAGCCAAGGCGAATTCTCCCTCCAGCTCAGCACAGCTCTCTATTGTTTCTTTTAATTTTATTTTATTCCACGTGGGAATCTGTGTCCAGGCTGCTTTATTTTTAAGTGGCTCTTGCTCAATATTTACTACTGCTCGCAGCTGCGTCAGCACAGGAACGTTGCGCGCTCACGCCAGGTTTACGACCAGCCCTCCCGCAGACATTCCCCCCCTTGCCCGTGCCATGCCATGATTTTCCTGCTGTGTCACCCTCGTGGTGAATCACCAGCCCCCCGACAGCCGCAGAACACTGAAGGGCAGAGTGTGAGCAAAGGCCATGGGGGGTTCCCGGCTTCATGGAAATAAATATCGCCAGGTCGAGCCCTGCCGCTCACCTCCTCACCCAGGAGCTGGAACAGCCCCAGCAGCCTGGAGATGGCAGAGGAGGAGAAAATGGAAGTGGCTCAAGGGACTGGTGTTCACGCCTGGTGTCCTGGAGACTTCGTTTCCACCACGCAACAAAACAAAAGCAACCCAAAGTATGCCAATGCCTCAGGAAAAGGACATCAACAGGACACTCTGAACATCCCCCACCAGCTCCCCATCAACAGCATCTCCACGGGGACAGCAAGAAGCCACCCAGGTGGGGACATGAATCACCCTGGCAAAGTGAAAGTGGCTTTTCCTCACACTGGAGGGACCACGATGGAAACCGTCCCGGTGCAATTCTCGACATGATGTGCAGCCAGTCCACTCAGCCTGAAACACGGGGTCTGGGAAGCACTGATCTGGTTCCACAGTAATCCTGACACTCAAACCAGTGTCAATGCTCCTGGGTCACTGCCAGCTGCTACAGCAGAAGCTTCTCCCACATGCCCCCAGCCTGAAATCCCCCACCACGTCGGATGTCTCTCCTTTTCCGCTGGCATAATTAAACCTGACACCCCAACAGGGGTTCACCAAAACCTCCAGGCTCTCACTACGCAACCACACAGCTCTCCTTAAACAACGGTGGAGTCTTCAGCTGCACATTTACTAAAATGCTGTATGGAAATTGAAAAAAATAGTAATTTAAACTCTCAAACTGATTAGCAGAATCCCCAGCAATGCAGAACCTGGCTGCTAGATTGCCGTCTCGCCTTGCTCTCCTGATTTTCTAGGACAGCATGAAAATTCCTTTGCTCTGGTTCATCCTTCATCAGGTTGAAAATTCTTTAGCCACTGGTGTCCAGCACACTCTGCTCTGGCACTGGATGCACACTCTCAGTGCAGGTGCACCCCTTCCTTCCTACGCACAGAAATTTAACCCACCCCATTTTTAATTTTTTTTTTTTTAAATCACCCAAACTCAGTGCGGAACACGATACAAACAAATGAGCCCTCCCCTCCCTGCCCACATATTTAACCTGGCACCATCCACGCACTGTCCCGTGTGCCTTCGTTAGAAAAGAGCTCGTTACCCTTCGCTGCCAGAGCCCAGAGAGCTGCAGGAGCTCGGTGGGGGAGGTTATTGTGGGATGGCACCAGTGCTGGTCCCCACATCACCTGCACCGAGTGCCTGCCAGCAGCAATTAAATCAGCCTTCAAAGAGAGATCCCAGCTTTCCCAGCACCATTAGCCATGCCCTGGAGGGAACACGGTCTATTTTCAGCCACAATGACTTAAGATCAGGTCACCAGCAGGTTAAATGGGACTGTGCAGCATCATCTCCCTGCCCTCCCATTGAGAAATTAAACACTGCTGTGTGATGGGCAGCACCAGCCTTGGACACACGCCAGGTGCCCACGGAAAGGTAAATGCCACCTGCCTGCTCCTCTCCACTCCTCTGCCGACCGTCACCGGCCATGGACACCCACTGTGCCAGCTGCCTCAGCTCAGCGCGGGGTGGTGAGTGGGGTTCACCGCAGATCACCTCTGGGCTCCTCCCTGCCTGTCCTCCTGTCCAGCACAGTGACAGCTCACGGCCACAACGGTCCCACCATGCCCAGCCAGGAGTGTTGGAGGAGCCTCAGCACCTCCCACCCTGCAAACCCAGCCCTGCACAGCCAGACCAGGGCTGCTCATTGCACCCCTTCTTCCCAACGGCCCAACTGCAAGTCCCCAAGCTGGGGACCGTCCCAAAGCCACCAGTTCCACCACAGCCACCAGAGATGTGGCACCTCCCCACAGCAGCTCCACTGGTGGCTCCGCCACCCGATACCCAACCAGCCAGCCCACCGCCAACATCTGGCGAGGAGGTGGAAGCTGGATGTGGGTTTGTTTTGCCTCCCAGGCTCCTGCCAGGCGCAGCCAGCACGAGCCGGGATGACTCAAAGCCCGGGAGACGCAGCCTCCGTCGCTGCTTATTTTAAACCCTCCTGTCTGCAAAGCAGCTGCTGCGGCTCAGCACCTCTCGGGGTGCTCTGCAAAGGGGGTGGCACTGCAAGGCAAAACTGAGGCACAGCCCCACCATCACACCTGGGCACCACATCACCACTGCCTGCGCACTCAGCAGGCACTGAGCTCAACACGGGGGGCCAGCAGCAAGAGGGGATCAGCTCCGAAAAACACCCGTGGTGCAGCAAGGACACTGCCAGTGACCCAAACGAATCCATCAGCTCCATGATTCCCCTTGGATACAGCAAAGCCAGGACACACAGTCAGTGCAAGGTGAAGCTGGATGTGCTGCTCTGTGTGCCACAGGAGTGAATGCATCCCTCTCCCAGAGCCCAGCACTGACTTAAACAGCATCTGCAGGGACCTAAACCACCCTGGGAAAAATTCAGCAACGGGCTGCAGGCATTTGGGGGTGGAAGAAAGGGACCGACACACAATCTCATAAGACTCTTTTCCTTAGGAAACCAGGCTCAAAAGCTCAGCCTCTGCCAAGCCTTTCCTCTTGACCCCACACTCAGCCTTTTTTCCTTCCAAAGGCTCCTGCTTTTCCCTCATCCTCCTGAACACCAGCCCACACCACCTCTCTGCACCAAAAAAGCACTGAACCGTGAAGCAAAGGTGTATCTGTGGCCAGCAAACGCCCAGAACCCCACACCTCCCCACTGCTGATAATGGAAGATAAACGCACGGGCAAATATTATGGCAGTGCGGTTTAATTCATGATGAATTATGCAAATCCGTATTCAAATCGAAGCACAGCCCTTGGGCTCTTGACAAATTGCCAAGCTGGCCCCATGACACCAGGCCAACCCTCCGTCAGGTGAGGCACTACATGGGTGCCCTACATACGTACATACACACACATGTATGTGCATGCACATCTCAGCTGGGGAATCAAGGAGTACTTGCAAGAATGGTTCAAGAGTGAATTTTACCTTTCTCCCTCCTCCCAGCTGCGTTTAGTGTGTCCAAGGAAGGCCACCAAGCTTTCGTGTCTTCCACAAGATGGAAGCAGCTTGGGGTGCTGGCGAGATTCAAAGCAGGACAGAAGATAAAATCCACAATGCCCGGGCTCAGGAGAAGAGGAGGAAAAGGGGGGCAGGAGGGGAAAGCCTGAAACACTTGTGCCAATACGACTGTCAGCCCTGAAGCCGAGGAAAGGAAGATCTGTCCACAAAATAGTCACAGAGAGGGCTCATCTGATGAAAGTAGGAATTTCCGATCCCACACAAACCCCGAACATCCATTAAAAGTAGCAGAAGAATTGCTGCTTTGTGTCACTAATCTCATTAGGGAGAAAGCCCTGCTGCAGTGCCGGGACTGCAAAGGGAAACCCCGGCACGCCGCGCACTCCGGGAGCCCGGCACAGCGTGCCCTGCCCATCGAGCGGAGCCGGGGCTTCCACCGGCACCCCGGCAGGGTGCCCGCACCCTTCCTCACTCACCCGCCCGGATCTCTACTCGCCCGAGCAGGATCCGCTTGCCTTGTGTGTGACACGGCATGCGGGATGTCCCCACGCCCAGCAGAACAGGACACAAACACCAGGATGACACACGCTGCCTGCGATAACACGGGAGCTGCTTCGTCTGCATACTGCAGCACGCAGCCCGATCCCTCCAAAACCCACCCTCCCCAACACAGGGACCACTGTCGTTATAGTTTTTAATTTTTTTTAATTAAAAGCAATTAAACCAAGCGTGTTAAAAGCATATTCAAGTCACAAGGAATTCTGCTGAGAAGGGACGGGGGCTTGAAGGGAATTAGGGGCAATACATCCAACCGCTGAAGGTAAAAAGAGCTCTTTGCTGGCAGGGATGCGTCAGGATAAGATGGATGGAGGCAGAAGCAGGAGAACATTTGCAGAAGTTGCCGGGGATACAGCTCCAGAGAGACAGGGCTGAGTGCCTTAAAATTTCTGTTATTCCTCTAAAAAGAGGAATAATATTCCTCTCTGGATACTGCTCCTTCCCTTGCTCCGAGCCCACCATGTTTGGCTTGCCTGCCTGCATCCAGCTCCCTCAAAATGGCTCTTTGGCCACCGCTACGCTGGCAATAAAATTTATTCCCAAGGTCACTTCGATCCTTTTGCCACTATTTCAATCTGGCTGGATTTAAACAAAACCCAGCCTCACACACACGGAGCCCCCCCTCGGCCCCTCCTTTCTGCCCATCACTTCCCTGATTTAGCGATGCCAAACTCTCAACTACCTTTCGCTTCCCATAACCGTCAGCAGCAACAGCTGGAGAGGGAAACGGGAGCATATTGTGCACCCAACAGCTGATCCTGGCGGCATGGGGAGCGAGCCCAACTGTCAGCGCCGCGGCATTGCCGGATCAGGGGCTCCTGCCGCGCGTCCCCAGCCAGCGCCCACGGGGACGGAGCTGGAGGGGCTGTGTGGCTGCCGTCCCCCTGGTGTTTAAGAGCTGGGGAGAAGCGAACAATGAGCAAAGCAAACAAACAGCACAGAGGGACGGGTCGGTGGGTG
The DNA here is from genome assembly GCA_013400315.1 of Bombycilla garrulus. Lineage (NCBI taxonomy): Eukaryota > Metazoa > Chordata > Aves > Passeriformes > Bombycillidae > Bombycilla > Bombycilla garrulus. The sequence goes on from VXBU01003881.1 coordinate 151,171, forward strand.
CGCTTCGATACCTGCAGACATCCAGCTGTGCCACCCCGGAGCGAAGGCAGCCAGCAAGGCAGGGATGGGATGAAACACGGGGAGAAGGGAACCACCAAATCCTCGTGGCAAGGGTGAGGCAGCCACACCAGAGCAATACCCTCCCAAATTTTGCTTTTTAAAGAGCATCCCCAGCTGGAAAAGCCAGCGAGAGGCTGTGCGGCTGGACACAGCACTGCTCCCTGGCTCCAACAGGGCAGGGAACTCGGGGCTGGCCTCGGCTCCTCCACCCCGCCTGCATTTTCAGGTTGTTGAGGGCGCACCGTGCTCTCCGTTTCAGCAGCGAGGCTGAACAAAGCACTCCCTTGTCCTCCGCACCTCGAGCGGGCGATGCTGGATCGCGTTACCTAACCCAGACCAACATCTCCTCGTCCCGGCACGGCAGCTTTCGTGTCAGCACATGCCGGGCTGGCCCCGATCCCCTGCACCACCTCCTGCCCGGAGCTTTAACTGGACCAGTTTAGTAGAGGGTGAAAACACACGGGGCCTTGTTTGGACTCGTCAGGCGCTAACCCCAGCTCGGGGAGGTGATCCGACACCCTCGCGCCGGTCGCAGCCGCGGCCCAACCGCAAGGCGCTCACCTGGAAGGCTGCCATAATGACGTTAATTCCCCTCAACAATGTTCATTTCCATATTCATCAGAAGATGGTGAAATGACAAGATGGGGGGTTATTTACTATATAATTATAAACTAATTTCAGCTTTACCCTGGGTTATCCTAGGAAGGAGATCTAAAATTTCCCTTACGAAAGCCCTGCTCTGCTAACCACGTCTGCAGTGAGATTAATTCCCAGCGATTTCCATTTCTCCAACAGCTGCTCTGCTGGGAAAGAGCAGGAGCTTGTCCCCAACACCGGGGACCTGCCCAGTGCCCCATGCCACCCCCAGCTAGGATTTCCAGCGCCGGCTCATCCTCCAGATCAGATTTTCTCTGGCACACCATCAGTCAGGGATGGGACCCGTGGTTTTCCAACCTTACCAAGGAGACCGTACTGGGTAGGAGGCAAGGCTCGCTCCAAGTGGGAGAAAGGCTGCTAGAAACCACACTAATAAATGACACGTTTACCAGGCTTGTGTTACCAGAGGCAGAGACAGACTCCTGCCCGTTCACCTGGGAAGGTGTTGGAAAGCCTCACACAGCAGAGGATCCCGCAGGACCTTGCTCCGAGCAAGTTTACGTCACCTCATTGGCCCTTGGGCACTCGTCCATGTTCCAAGCCCAACATCCCTACCAGCTACCACCGCTTGGGATGGGCACTTCAACTGAGTGTGCAGCACAGGCTGAACAGTCCTTTCCACTGCTCCTGAAGGACGGAGATGCCACCCACAGCCCACTAGCACCTTGGGAAAAATCACTGGGACATAAGAGAAACACAAGAGCACAGGATGGGAGACTCCCAAAAATGCACAAGTCCCTTTTGCACCACCACTTCAGCCCAGACACTGCTCCTGCCTTCCTCACAGCCTACGAGTTGGCCGCCAGCCCGAGGGAGCTGCAGGGACATCACTCCATGGCCGAGCACTTCCTCCACCCCCGGGGATGCCGGGTGTGAAGAGCAGAGTGTGACGGGACCAAGCACAACATCGCTGCCCAGCACCACCTCCCCGAGCCCCAGTGGGACAGGCACACTCCCTGCTCTGCCTGAAAACACTCTCAAAAGGCATCTCGTTTCAGCAGGGCCCCAAGGGAGGGGAAGCATCCTCCCAGGCAGGTCTCCGGCCGGACCGCATTCCTCCCAGTGTTACACCGAGCCCCTGCCCCAAGGAGCCCCCCGCGCTCTGCCCCTCGCATCACCCCCGGGGAGGCAGGGAGGGGGAACTGTGATTTCAAGGGCCATTAAACACCGATGGTATTTTCCTTGCCGCATCAAAATGGGACCAAAAAGAGCCACACCGAACCACGGGCAAAATCCTGAACCACGGGTAAAATCCTGTGGCTGCTCCGGGAGCAATCCTGCTCCGAGCTTTGCGGCAGAGCAGGGCACGGAGCGCCCCGCTGCCCAATCCGGGCTATCCCAGCCTCTCTATCAGCAAAGCCAGTTTTACATGGATGCAGTTTGATGAGTGAATTGTGCTTCCACTGGCACTGCCGACGGCAAGGCCTCCTGCAAAATCTGCGGGCTCAGCAGAAGCACCATTTTGCCATTATAAGGATGGCTACAGCGGGATTCTGCTGGCACAGCAGCGCTGTCCTGGGGGATGGAAGGGAATTTTTATTTCTTTTCCTATGCTCCTACCTGGCCCAGCTGTCTGGAAAACTTCTCCCCGGGCACAGCAGGCCTGGAAGCAAGGACGGTCTCCAATCTGCCCTAAATCCCTGCATCTGAATGTACATGCTAATGTGAAGTAGGAAAGCAGGGAAACCAAAATCTCTCCCCTCTGTCTGCCCGCTTTCCTTCCAGCCACTGCTCGGGAGCTGGATTTAACACAGTCAGCCCTGCTCATAGTAGTGTGCCCCTTTTCCTGAGCACTGAAAAGTGATTCTGAAGCATATATTAATGGAAAAGGCTCAGCATCCTTTTATACAAACACAGATCTGTTCCTGCAGCCCGCCACCCAAGAAAGAATACCCCAGCACACAGCAAAAAGCACATTTTTATTAATTACTATTAATATTATTTTAAACTCAGACAGTCTATTTTGGATCTGGGTGATCCTTGCTCACACACAGCCCCGCCGCTGCCTGGCAGGGACACGGTCCCAGAGCAGCCCTTCACAATCGCGGCTGAGGGAGCCTTTCTACCTCCCCCAAAACACAGAGCCTGCCAAGAACAACACACTCCTCTGGGACGGGGCTGAGACCAGGACCCAAAGACAGTGGCATAGGGAAGGAGCAAAACGATAAACCTCCATATTTCGAGCTGCTGCAGAGCAGAGCGAGCCCTCGCTTTAATGGACTCAGCTGCCTCGTTCCATCGACTGCAGCCTTTTTTTAAGCAACGTCTTCCCAGCAAATTCCAGGCATAAAATTCCATTGCAGTCTCTTTCCTCTGCTATCCCTCCGCAAGGCCCATCAGGGGAGCACCCCCTGCTCTCCTCAGGGATGGGGAGATGCCCAAGAGCACAGGGGGGACAGGGAACGGCCATCCCCGCATCGAGGGCCGGCTCAGCTCCTGCCTCGGCTTCCAGCTCACTCCTCCCTCCACTCGCTTCCAACAAAGGGGCTTCTATCCCTGTCCCCCCGGCCAGCACGGCAGCGGCCAACACGCTACCATGGAGCAGAAATCCCCCAGAGAGGAGCCGAGGGTCCAGGGGTCACTGGACACAGCCCAGGCGCCCGTACTTTGGCGCTGGGGCACAGCCCAGCTGCCGGAATGAGCAGAAGGCACGGCAAAAACAAGGAGTCGGTGCCGGCCATAACTGGATTCTCAAATATGGCCAATCATGCTATTTTTACAGGGGCGTATTTATTTTCGGAGGACGCTGGGACGGATTCAAGAGTCTCTTTCTTCAGCCCGGCAGTATTTAAGGATCGGTTTGAACTGGCTCTATTTAAAGGCTTTGCCTCCTGCCCACTTTTCTTAACCCTTGCACAAGCCTTTGCGTTCCACCCCTCCTAAAAACAAAACAAACCCCCCCAAAAAACCACAACAACAACAAAAAAAGCACCAAAACCGCACACCAACAGCACCGCGAACGCAAACCTACAAAGGGCCCCTCGGTAGCAGGAAGCAATCATCATTTCAGGCGATATTGTTAAAGCCATAAAAACAACAACAACAAAAAATATTCCTGCCTATCCCGCTGCTGTGGTTTAACGAGAGTTTCGGCTGTTAATTGTACAGATCTTTTTAATGGAGTTTAGCCTGACTGGGAATTGCCGTGACAAAGCTGAGCTTTGCGAGGATCGTGCCGGGGAGACCGGGCACCACTGAGGTTCAGGGACAGCGGATTGCAAACAACTTCCAGAAAAAGGAAAATAAAAATAATTCTAAAAATAAAATAAGGACACAATAAAAAAAGAACTGGAGGTATCACACACCCTACTCCCTCTGTGAGGGGACCCAAATCTGAGGCTTTCTCCCAGAGTGGTAGGAAAGCTCCCGGACGGCATCACAGAGCCTGGTCAGCTTGGAGAAGCCAGAGCTCAGTGCCTCCCTCCTGACCTGCCTAGATTTCAGAAAAGGAAACTTTGGGAGGACAAATAAAACTGAAAAAAAAAAAAAAAAAAAAGAAAATTAAAGAAGAAAGAAAAATAAAATTACCCAATAAAAAATAAGAATTTTTTAAAAATACCAAGAACCCACACTCGGTTTGGCTTGAGACTGACC
>VXBU01003887.1:4591-91528 GCA_013400315.1 Bombycilla garrulus
ACAAATAGGGTATTTAAATAATAATTTAATAATTTTTCAAATATGATATCCCACAGGTGTCACAGTCCATGTCATTCAGAGGTGCTGCTCTGTACATGGGAACAGCAATGAGCACCAAACAGGCCAGGTCACTGTGGAGTGTGGGGCACCAAAACCAGCAAAAAGAGCAGAGCAGGTTCCTGTCATATATAGGAAACAGCCAAGTATCCAGGGCAGAACATTTCTCATGCACCCCTGACAGCATGCAAGAGTCTGTAAAACTCCAACAGGACCCTGGAAGAACACATCCCCCCCAAAAAAAGACTGATGGAGCTGGAAACAAACTACTTGAATAAGACTGAGAGTGTGTTCATAGTCATCCATTGTCACCAAGGTAATTTTCAGAAGTAAAACCATATATTTATTCAGATATAAAACCCCATACCTTTGAAGACAAGTGCACCTCCCACACAAGCTTAAGTGCAACTTACTCTGGGGTGGGATTCAGTGCTATCCTTCTCATCCAAGAAATACATGTGCAGCCCAACTCCATAGAGCACATCCATCCCTCTGCAGTCCCAGGCAGGGTTAGTCACCAAAGGACATGCAGATCAAGAGCAGAACATTAATCAGGGTCTCAGGGGACTTATTATTTCTGGGGCAGTTACTCTACAAGTGTCTTTACTGAAGTCATTCAATCTCTCACATCTTTTAATTTCTGCTTGGTTGGAATCTTCCACTTGCTACCAGGACTTCAGATGTAGTCCCCATTTTATATGTTTGAAGCTCAGTTGAAGCCTCTGGGCACACCACTATTGCTACTACTGAGAGATGGTTCCCACAAGTGAGGAAAAGAGGAATGCCATGAGTATGGCTTGTTTTAGAAAGTCCATTCTCAGAAACTGAAGAGACACCCTCAAAGAGAGGCACTGGAGCTACAGCAGCACTGATGCAGGAAGATTCAAGGGCTTGGCAAAGAGGGTAGAAGTGATAGCTTGTGATTTTTTCAGTGACTGGCTGAGAAAACATTCAAGTTTAAATAATCTCTGGATGTGCAGATGTAGGGCCAGTTAATACAGAGTTGTTTTTAAAAATCTCTCAAGAGATCTTGCAAGATGAAATAAAATTAGCCCAAATTCTGTCTGCAAATCAGGCATCATCCGCTGAAATGAAGAAGCCCCTGAAGAACACAAGATAACCCAGCCATGTGGGCTGGCACGCATCCCATGTGTGTCCCTGCCTGATCTCCCCCCCAGCACCTCTTGCCTGTCCTCCCTGTTCCCTCCAGCTCTGGTCCCAGCCACTCTCCCAGCCCCCACTCTGAAGCTCATGGTTCTGCTCACACATGAAGCTACACAGTGAATAAAGCCTGGAGAAAGGGCAGTTGGTTGATCCCACGAGGAGCAAGGCTGGATGTGCCTGATACAACTGCCACTGAAAACCTGGAAGGCCGGGCACCTGCCTTTGGGGTTGGGATGGCTGTGAGGTACTGTTTGGCTGGTACTGTTGGCTCACACAGCAGTGACAAATGATGTCAGCATGAAAAAAATACAAGGAAAGAAAAGAAAGAAAGTGAAAAAATCCCGGAGTTATTAATGGGTATGAGCTGATGGTACAGGTTTTCTTTACTTTCCCCCCCATCACTTCCTTAGGCGGTGCAACAGACCATCACATTGTGCCACAGCCTGTGATACAACTATGGCAACAAGGCTCTTCTCCTGATGGCAGACAGATCTCTGGTGGAACTGCTGCTGAGCTGAGGGCAGGAGATCTGCGAGCCACAGCTTTGCAGTGTGCCCAGCTCATCACACACACTGGCCAAAATTTTTATGCCAGTCATTACTGCTTGCATTTGGCAAGCACCCGCATTGCCAAGTACCTGCACCTGCAAATAATTCCCTGGGAGCTGCTGGTATTGCTGGTGCAGCTTGGAGCTCAGCAGCCTCTCTGCTGGTCCATTAACTCCGGGAGATGTTTATTGTGAAGCAAGAACTTATTCAACCAAATCTCACAACAAGTAGAAAGAATAAGAAAAATATTAGGTCAGCACTTGGTAAAACAGTAAAGAATATGCTGCTTAATTCACGTAAGAGGCAGCTGCAGGAGGAGACCTGACTGCACAGCTACAGGACACTGCTTTAGGCAGACTTTTTCTCTCTGGTCTAAAAGAATGCTTCTGTGGGAGTTGCTCACCTATGTTTCACTCATTGAAAATGCAAAGGTCTCTTAAACCTTACCAAAACCCAGTGGGATTTAGGCTAAGGAGTCCTGTGTGTTTGAGGACATTGAGGCGCCTTAGTCTGGCTGGCTGGTTGGGGTATGGGAGGCAGTGCGAGGCACAGATCCATCCTGCTGCACTGGCACACAGTCCAAGATGTGGTGCAGCTTCTCCAGGAGTGCATCCATACGCATCCATCTTCAGTAAGGGACAGTTTATAGATCGAAACGGAGGATAATGGGAGCACAGTAATTTAAATCACAGTAGTTAATTGCACGTAAGGATTCCTACCATCCTCTTAGTTTCCTAATTGCTAATATACTTAACACTGATTTTATCAATAGTCCATGATATATAAAATTACTTCATATCAGCTCATTGGTTAATTAATTATAGGAAGGACACACACATCAAAGCCAAATGTAGACTGAGGACCCAAACTTCTCCTTGAGCACAAGGAGCAGCTCTAGTGCAGTGGTGCCAGTTCCCACTGGTCTGTGTGTTTTTCTAGATACTTATTCACAGCAATGCAATTTTGCAAAGGACGGGTAAGGAGATGAGGCCACCATGCCAGGCCCAGCCTGTCATCTCAGCTGTTTGAGACTTTACCTTTAGGGACAATTAAGTTCCTGGGTAAACCACGGCTCGGAGCTGCAGCCAGCAGATCAGTGGCTAGAGAAAGTACAGAATTAAAATTCACATACATACATACACCTATATATATATATATGACCATTTTTTGAACCTCCTCCAAATAGCTGAATGAGTATGCTAAGAAATGGAATATAAAGTTAATTTTTCTATGAGAGCATCTCACTAAACCAACAGAGAAAAATATTAGTTATAATTAGACAAGCACTCTAAACTGTGTTCAGTTACTGACTTCTCTATGGTTTTGGTGAGAGTGAAATACCTTATTTTTCCTACATTACACAAGGATTGGGTGAACTGAATGTTTCTGATTATGCAACCCAACAAACAAAGTCATTTCAAGCCACCAAATTCTACTTCTAAAATAAGTCTAGAAAGGGACAGGCAGCCATTAAACTGATGTGCAACAACCCTCTAAGTGATGGTCTGTCCATAACCTGGAGGTCATCCCGCTCATTTTAGAGTAAGGACAGATAGGATTGGTCAGTAGGTTGTGGAGTTTTGCCTTTTTCTTTCCTGGTCAAAGTGGAGCAGAAATAGAGGAAGGCTCCTGCTCCAAAATAAAGAGTTTTTATCATACAGCAATCTTCTCTTTAATTATCCAGTAAGTGAAAATTTGATTAATTCTCTATTATTAAGAACATTGACAGAGCAAAATGAACTCACTTTCTTCCCAATGCTAGCAAATGAATGGTTTCAGTTCCCCCATCTAGGATCTCTCCCTTTTATGGGGCTGGAGACCCCTCTGCCCAGCCCACTCTCAGTCTTCTTCCCTTCAGCTCCTGCATGTGATACACATGTACACAAAGAAAATGTGAACAGCCAACTAAAGTGAACAACATGAATTTCATATTTGCAGCCTTTCAATTTATTATTTACAGAGAAACCCAAACTCCAGTGTTTGCTTCATGCTGATTATCCTTCTAGGGATTAAAAAAAAAAAAAAAAAAAGGTTTGTTTTTTTTTTTACCCTGATTTTCCCATTGCTTCTGTGGAAACAGTCTATATACCCCCTTACATGACTTTTTTCCCCCTGTTGAAGACTAAAGTGAGGACTTTTTGCTTTTTGCAGCCACAGGCTCTTTATNAGTGTTGATTTTTCTTTTACCCTGATTTTCCCATTGCTTCTGTGGAAACAGTCTATATACCCCCTTACATGACTTTTTTCCCCCTGTTGAAGACTAAAGTGAGGACTTTTTGCTTTTTGCAGCCACAGGCTCTTTATGAGTGCCTCGCTTGTCCCATTTCTCACCCCAGCCTGCAGTTACCCCTCTGGTTTCATGTGCCGATTTATTGCTAAAGACTGTATTTTCCATTAGGGGAGAAGAAGGGAGGGAGTACCAAACAAACTCCAGTGGCTGCATTCAAAGTGTAATGCTTCTTATCAGAAATAATTTAAAAAATGCAAGAACCCCAATTTGCAGCTAGGAGGCCCACTTGAGGGATCAGTTAAAATTTACTCCTTTATACGCATGCCAACTTTGACTTCAAAAAGACTTTATTCCCAAGGATAAACAACCCAATATTTGTGTAATATAATTAAGTGAAGGCATCTTTAAATGTCATACCAGCTTGTGCCATGCTTTAAATTGTTATGCATCAACAGAATTTAACGAGATGGCCAAGGATCCTGCTTCCTGCGTGAATGCGATAAGCCACAAATACTGTATAGCTCTTTAATAGATTGCCAAAATAAAGCATTTTGTATGCAAATTATTCATGGAGTGGCAAAGCTAATATAGTGCCAAAATTACGCCCACTGGTCCCCTGCAATTAGTAGTTAAGTTGAAGTATCTTCAAACTGCAGAATTTCTTTCAGTGTCTCCCAATACTTGAAACATCTTTTCATTTACGAAAATAGGAAATAACAGCTTTTATTTTCTCTTTAAGGTTTAGGGTATGTGTACTATGGCAGAGCAGTGGCAAGAGGGATCTAATCAGAATAATTGCACATAGGCTACCCAGGAAATAAATATGAAAGTCCAGTGACTTGCAAGAAAGTTGAAGGAGAAAGGAAAAATTTGATTTCCTCCTCTCCAGCCCATACCCCTGAAATAAAGTCTGTGAGCACTTGAAGTGGGTCTCAAAAACCTAAGTGGAAAAACCACAGCAAGACTGAAGAGAAATTAGAAGCATTTACCAACAGCTGGGAATGGATTTTGGTGTGCCCCCAAGCACAGCACCTTCCTATCTCCTCCTAGAATCTCCCTGTTCAAAAAACATCCTCATTCTCCTCATCTCTCCTTATTCTCCAGTGCCAAGACAAAACTTCCTTGGGGTGCACCAGGCATAAGAGCTGCCACCATGAAAGGCCCACAATTGTAAACCATTTAAGCTACAGCTTCACTGGCAAGAAATCACCTGAAATGTTCTTTTCCTGTAGATTCCGGGATTAAGCCATCCATAATCAGGAGTTTCTAGTTTCAGGTTAAGTACACAAATAACCAACAGCCACATCACCTGGGAAATACTTGCAAAACTCTCAATTTTTCTGGGAAGTAATAATGCTCTGCCTTGAATATTGGTTACAGGAATCCTTTGTCAGAAAGCAAGAAAGCAGGAAAACAAGAAAGAAAGAAAGAAACAAACAGGATTTCCCAGTCTCCACATTTCCAGTGAAAAATCTCTTTCCCTCTTTTTCTGCTCTCTAAGACAAATGTAGGGCTGGTGAGGGACCCATGGCAAGGGGAGAAAGCAGCATTGCTCCTCGATGGACAAGTTTTTTGAGAAACCTTAAACTGCAGAGTATCTAGGCTACTTTTACCCTCTTTGGTCACCTGCAACAGCGTGTGGAGGTGCAGCTCGGTGAAGAAGGGGAAGGGCAGGTAGGTCCTGTAGATCAAGTCCCCATTCTGTAGAGGGAACTCCAGCTGTATTTTCCATTTACAACCTAATCATCAGAGTAGTGTGGTACATGCCAGGGGCCTGGGATGGTGATTTAAGGAGCCTGTGTCAAACTGCTTGGACCTAGATGGCCTTTCCATGCTGACCTGGAGGATTTACTGCCAGCTAAACAACAAATGTAATTTCACCCGCAAACTGTGCTATGAAATGTTGTGGTGTACCATAAACAACCGCATTCGGTCCAGTGAACTCCAAAAGCTGTAATCTACAGCGCTCTCCTCACCTGGGGGGCAGTGGGGAGACCCAAAGCCACCGGACCGGCTTCCACATTTTGATATTAAAAGAGGGAAAGCACAGCAGGCCTTGCAGCAGAAAGCTGCAGTCCCTTGGAAAAATAAATAAAAGCAGCCACCACCGCACATAACATAGATCTTGCATTTTGTCACTTTTTATAGCAAGTCAGGTTTAAATGTGTCCTTTTTTATAGCGATGTGGGTTTTAATGTCTGCCCCAGCAAAGGGAGCGTTCCCACACCGTCCCTTCCGGATGAGATTTGGCAGAAGGCACGGGGAGCACGGTGCCCCAGCACTTCCCTGCCTGCCTGGCCAGCAGCAGCCCCCGTGCCACGGCGAGCACTTGCCAGATGCTATTGGTCAGGGTCCCGCACTGACAACTTGTCATCGATTCCGCTGGAAAAAAAAAAAAAATTAAAAAAATGGCAACCAATGAAAATCAATCTTCTGATGCTCCGCTGCCTTAAATACCACTAGAGCAAACAAACAGCCCTAAACAATACAGCAGAACCCATATATCAATTACCCTAAATGCTCAAGCATTTTTACTTCACAGCCTGCAACATCCGAGTGTGGTACCCGCACCCGCTGCGCCGGGATGATAATGGTGCCGCATTGTTCCCGGGCGTCTGGCAGCCTGATAAGGGCTGCCTGTGCTTAGATGATAATGAAAGTGGGCAGGCTTAACATTGTGATTGGAAAATTTCTTGGGTCTCAGAAAAAGGTTCTATTAAGCCCACTGACCCCAATTGAATATTAATTAGCTAATTAACAGATTTATTGTTCCACGCAATTTCTGGAGAGGCGATTTTTTTTCAAGTGCCATTATTTTTTTAAATTATTTTTTGCATTGTGTATAATTGAATCTTTGCAGCTGCCAGCATCTTCTGCATGATTTGGCAAAAAAAAGAAAGAAAAAGCACTTATAGCTTTCCCTTTTTCTCTGAGACCCAAATGTTTCCAATCGCTTTAGCGAGTGCTTCGGGGTGGGGGAGGGAGGGGGAAAGACACAGCTGATTTATGTTACATTCTACAGATTTATTTATTCTTAAAAGCTTAACTTTAAAATGCCCACACTTTTTTTTTTTTTCTATTATGAATCACTGGTCTGTCCTTTAGCCTGAGGTTACTACACAGTGCACTGTTATTCCCAGGGCAGACACTGGGGTCTGTGCCCTGCCTTTCATACACATCCTTTTAGGCATTAAGGACCTTTCCTCTCCTCTTACCTGTTTGCTCCTGCTCTTTTCTGCCATGCAGAGACTTTCTGCCCATCTGGGGAGGGCCGGGGACTTGGGCCAGCCGGGCTCTGCCCTTCTCACAAGAGGGCCCCTTCCATGAACCACAGGGTTCCACATTTTTTGCAAAGTATTTTCCTAAGTACTGAATTATTGGTGAAGAGAGGAGAGGTGATGTTCTACCATATGGATGATTTCTTACTGTTTCAAAGAAGTTTATTTGGAACAGACTGTTCCAAGAGCTTCACATGGAAGTGAGCAGGGGCCCACAGTGATCTGTCACATGATGCTGTTTGTCAGGATGGGGGAGTTGTTGAAAATTTCTTACAAATCATTTACTGCATCATACCTTTTTCTAAAAGAGCGAGATGTCTTTTACATAAACCATGGTATTTATGCTGTTCAAAGATGCTAACATAAGCACTTTTTAAAGTTTCAGTATTAAAAATCCAGATATTATAATATTACAAGCTGTAGTAGAAAATGTCAACAGAGAACAGCATTATCCTGTTAAAAGTAGAAATGACAGGAATAACCTTGCATTAGAGAATAGAGAACTCACAACTTATATGGTGCAAGAGGGTGTAGAGATCTCTTAAGTCCATACATCTGGACTTTGGGCTAGTTCTGATGTCCAAACACAGCATTTGCACAATCTGCTGTAGCAGATGTGGTTCAAAACCTACACCTGGATCTTCTAACAGTGTCTTCTTTTAGGGCGTGTCTCTTCTTTCTATGATCATCTTGTAAGACCACCAAGACAATTATATATTATGGTTAAAAACTACAAAAGGTGTCACCCTGAAGGGAGATGTGAAAGACTCTTAGGCACTTACAGAAATGAAACCACATTTGCCTCATGCCCCAGGGACAAAAGACAATACAAGAGAGACAAGTTTATGCCTGCCATAGCTACAGGGGGATGCAAGGATAGTGAAAGCTCACAGATAGCTCCTTCTTGATTTCTTTTGCAGACTGATGATTTTTATGTTATTTTTCTTTCTTTTAAATAAAACTTCCAGCGTTCAATGAAATAATTGATTTGTAGCTCTTGAGCAATTCATGTTTCTACAGCTCACAGTCATGTTTGGAAACTTGTGGAACAGGTCCTTGATAACTCAAGACACTTTTTGGATCCACAGAATTGCTGGTCTGCCAGATTAAATGAATTAAAATATACCCAGTATCTTGACTGCTGCAGGTGGCACCACTGCAGATTATGGACTACACTTGCACAGCAGCATAAAACCCAGCTTGTTATTTCTGAGACAGGATTGATGCTTTCACTCAATGTCCAGAACTAAGCGGTATGAGCCAGAAGACAACAAGCCAGCAGAATTTGGGCCCTGCCTAAATTTGGAACAGTTTGACCAGTAACAGGGAGAAGTGCAGGCATTGGGATGCTCTTGTCCATTGGTGAGATAATTGAACTGAAATATCAAATCATAGAATCATGGAATAGTTCGGATTGGAAAAGATTCCTGGAGATCATCCAGTCCAACCTCCCTGCCAAGGCAGGTTCACCTCCAGCAGGCGACACAGAAACACAGCTGGGTTTGAATGTCTCCAGAGAGGGGGACTCCATGATCTCCCTGGGCAGCTGTTCCAGAGCTCTGACACCCTCAGTGTAAAGTTCTTCATGTTGAAGTGGAACTTCCTGTGTTTCAGTTTATGGTCATTGCTCCTTGTCCTGTCCCTGGGCACCACTGGAAAGAGTCTGGCACCATCCTCGTGATATCTGCCTCTGAGATATTTTATGCATTTATGAGATCCCCTCCCAGCTTTCTTCCCTCCAAACTGAAGAGTCCCACGGTCTCCTCACTCAAAGGATGCTCCAGACCCCTCATCATCTTTGTGGCCTGTGCAGGACCCTCTCCAGCAGCTCCTCATCCCCCTTGTACAGAGGAGCCCACAACAGCACAGGGCACTCCCGTGGCCTCAGCGGGGCTGACGAGAGGGGAGGATCAGCTCCCTCAACCTGCTGGCCACGCTCTCCCCAGGATCCATTGGCTCTCTTGGCCACAAGGACGCACTGCTGGCTCATGGTCAGCTCATCATCCACCAGGACTCCCAGGTCCTTCTCCGCAGAGCTGCTCTCCAGCAGGTCACTTCCAACCTGTGATGGTACTTGGGGTGATTCCTCCCCAGCTCAGGACCCTACACGTGCCCTTGCTGAACCTCAACAGGCTTCCCTCCGACCTAGGTGAATCAAGATGTTTTCATGAAATGCTGTTGGCATACATGTCATTTTATTCAGATTTCCCTGCCTTTTTTTACAGCTATACCCAACCCTGAAGTATGCCAGTTAGGGAGGTGGTATTTAAACCACATGATCATTTACCTAAAAATGTTAAATGAAATACTAGTGAGGCTTCAAATAAAAACACCACAAAATGGGATTTCTATTTAAGCATGAAACCACAAGGAATAGGGAAAGAGAAACAAAGCTTGCACTAGGCTTATGGAGATGTGTGAACTGTGCCAGCAAAGAGCCTGGACAAGACTCATCAAAAGGTTGGTTGATACTATTTCATATTGACTTTGACCTTCTACTCTAATGTAATTACTAGGAACAATTTAAATAACTTTCCTCTTTTTTTTTTTTTGTTCCCAGAGGGAAAAAAAAACATTTTCCATTGCTTAAAACTGGAAAACAAAATGTTTGATTGAGGTCATCTTGACATCCATTAGTGTGATAAATGAAGTGGAATTCAAGGCTGCTCCATTATCAAGGTTCATTTTCGTTGTTCAGATCTGGTTTCCCCCTCCCCTCTCCCTTCTTTTTTTTTTTTTAAAACAACATGGCCTCAGACTCAAGGCTGATTACAATAATTACATTTTCTCCCCATAATAGTACAAATGATTCAAGGAGTTATTCAGAATGTTTCAATGTCAGCACTTAGATAAATGCTCCTTCTTTCCCAGGGATTGCATTTTTTATGCATAATGTTAGTTAGCAGCAGCAGTAACGGTGTAGTTGTCAGAAAACCGTGAATTTACGTGCCCAGTAACTACATTCACAATTGTTTGGTGCTCGGCCTCGCAACGAGGCTGAATGGGATACCAGATAATTTATAACTGCTCCCCAATACAAGAAGAACAATTATATTGTGTGCAGTATAAAATGGCCATTATTTAGCTCAATTTTTAAAAATTATTTGAACAAAATGCCTATCCTTTACAGGGCTATTTTCTTCTTGGATCTAATTAGATACCCGAGGAATACAAGATATATAAATTTTAGCCAGCAAATATATTTATGGAATTTTAATTCGCTTCTTGTATACCTCTGCCATAAACCTTGTAAGCCTTCTTTGGGAGGTTTTTAATCTTAAAAAAAACCCCAAAAAACCCTCAAGAGTTGTACAAAAGGCAGCTGCTGTTTTTCTGATGAGCAGCAAGACGTTGGCTGTACGTTTCTCCTCTCGTACCATAAAATTACTGCTGTTTTATGAGAACAAGTTTGTTTCTGCAGACTTGACAGATTGCAACTCCTGGTAGGGAGGAGATGGGCAGAGCTTTGGAGAGGCCTCAGGCAGGTTGGGATCCATGGGACTTCCTAGAACTTGAGCTGAAGTTTCCATCCCCAGCCTTTATCCCCGGCCCTGAGCCTCCTCTTGGCTTTTATAACGAGCAGGTCAGACTGCTGTGGAAGGAACCTCTCAGGCAAAATTCTCCACATGGCTGTTCTGGCATCTCACAGAAGAGGAAACAACCCCCAAAACAGTTCCTAAGTTCCTAACTGCAAAGATCAAAACTCCCTTTTTCACATGGAAAAGACAAGGGGTAATGGCTAGAGTTACTCCAGGGGATTCTAAGATTCAGCTGGGCCTTTTTCTCCAGGTCATGCTTTTTCCAAGAAAGGTAGGACCAGATGATCCTTGAGGTCTGTTATTCTATGATCCTATGAGTTTGTGACTGCCCACCTTCCTCTAAAGGTGACAGGCAGGGAGGCTCCAAAGCACTCAAAACACCTGGCTCTGGCACCTGCTATGGTTTTTCTTTGCAAAACATGTAAATTTTGGTCCAGATGGCAAAACTGATTTTCATTCACAAGGGTGGCACTTTTCCTTACTTTGCTCCAAAGTATTTCAGGGATGAACAAAATGCATGAGTAGGGATTGGTGGAAGGTCAGGTTTGACCAGTCTCTGTATAATTTGTACCTAAACAGCAATTCAGGTAGAGAAGGGACAGACAGATATCAGAAAGCTCAGGTTTTGTTAATAACTGGGCCCAGTTTAAGACATCATCAAAACTTAAATTTTGCCAATTTTGAAAGGAAATTATCCATGCTATTACCAAGATGGGCATTCAATCAAAGTCTAAAATTAGGCTTTCTCCTGAATGAGACCTTAAAATATCTGACATATATTAATCTAATCCAGCTGTCTGAGAGTCGGTGTTACCCATCGCTGTAGAGCCAGGTCACAAAACACTGCATTAACCCCTGCCTTGGGAAGGAGATCTTTCATGAAATTGCGTCTGCATCCATCTAACTGAAGCAAATCCAGTCACATGTCCTGCAGTGGAAGAGAAGAGTCAAGGGAGACCAGGAAGGCAGCAGGCAGAGGAAGGGCTGCACTGGTGTCCTGCCAGTATTTCATCTGCCACAGCTCCCACCTGCCCTTCCCTTCACAGAGTCCAAGGGTACAGATGCAGGAGAGAGCTGGGATGAGAGGCTGTGCTGAGTGCAATTAATTTATATCTCCATTTAAATAAAACCCTCTCATAGACGTAGCTTGGGAGGAGGCAGCGCCACTTGGCAAACAAAATTGTATTAAGTGCACTCCACTAGAAATGTTTATACTTTGTCCCTGAGAAATGTTTATGCTGGAGTACAGTATTTAACTTATCAATTTGAAAGTGAATGACGAGGAAAGGAGTACAGAGGTTTTCTTCTTTCAGAAGCATTTGTTAAGTGCCTTTCATTCGTGGCAGCTCCAGAGTCAGGGTAAATTGTCTTTGCCTGGAGGAGTCTGCAGTGACCAGAACCATGCTGAGTGCGCTTGTGGGGACATTCCAGGAAATGCACGCCCAAAAAAATGAATGAAGGTTTGGGGAAATGTCTTCCTTTCTGGATAACTTCCTTTCTTCTCACCCTCTCCTGGTGCTGACTCGCCCAAGGAGCCCAAAATTATGTTAGAGCAACTGCACCAAGGCTTAAGAGAGAAGATTGTACCCATGAGCACGAATTTCTCCTTCCCTTTGAGCAAACCAGTGACTCCACTCAGGGGCCAGCAGCCAGCTGATTCCATCACCAGTGAGGCTGCAATACTCTGCATTTTTCTAGGGAACCTGCCTCTTAACACCTGCGTGCGTGAGGAGTGTGCACACAAGGAAGTGCTGGAGCTCACGCGCCTGTTTGCTGCTAAATTAGATTCCTTGCTGGAGAGCCTGTAGGCTTCCTGAGGTGAATGTTTTGTCAAAGTTCTAAAGGCATTCTGGAAAAGCAATGCAGTGGTGCAGAAGATACAGTTCTCTGCAGAAAAAAAAATTCCCAATTGAATGTTGTGTTCTGCAGAAGGACAATGCAGAAGTTTTGCATGTTGGGCACCTTCAGGAGTCTCAAAACCAGGATTGTCTTGTCCTTCTCCAGCAGCTGGCAGCTGCTTCTCCCATCACACCCCAAAAGCACTACAAAAGACTGTGCTGCCAGTCCCAGTTGCTTTTGCTTGGTGCAGTGTGGGAAAGATCAACTAGAGTGGGGGGAAATTAATTTAAAGAAAAAGGAGCAGGAGAAGAAGGGGAAAATTGCTCACTCTAACCATCATCCATAGCATCGTATTTGATCTTTTCATGAGGCTCCCAGGGAGGCAAAGAGGCGGTGTAGGTCTGAATCCAGGAATAACAATGTGCACTTAATAGTTCTCACTGCATGATGGAGTATGACACTGACATTTTACCAATGTATCTTCAGAGGTTAATGAGGGAAAAGCTGCCTGGAGCCGACAGCCCAGGACCTGCCAAATGGGAACCGGTTGTTTCTCTGAGGAGAAGAGACCCAAAAGAGGGAAATAAGAGGCTCAGAACAAACCACCTTGTGCAACCACGTGATATTTCAGCGGCTAAAAACAAAGAGCAAAGGGAGGGGAAACTGGGGCCAGAGGGGAGGCAATGAGGGGAGTTCAGCAGCTCATGGACAAGGAGTAGGAAGAGGAGAGGAAACGCCACGTGTCCTCGTGGCAGTCTCAGCACTGAACATAGCATCAGACAGGCACCTCATTGTGTCCCTAACGTATCTGTCCCTGATATTTTTTCCCTCCTCCAAAGCTTTGCTTTAGAATATACATGACCTGGTGCCTGAATCAGCTCAGCAGCAGCATTAAAATAATAATAATTTATAAAAGCATTCATGCAGAGTGTGAGAAGCAAGCACAACCCCTGAGAAACCCAGAAAATTCTGCAACTCCTGGGTATGAGCATTAAATGAGGCTTAAAAACTTGCTGGCCTCTCCAGCCCATGTGCCAAGACCAGAGGTCGTAGAAGATTGAAGGAGAATAATTTGCAAGGGAGGGGTGTAATTTATCAAATTCTGAGAAACTCCTCACTTTGCTTTTGACAGGAATTAGCAGCAAAAATAGCTGATAGTGATGAACAAGTTTTAAGAGGCACTTTCTCCAAAAGTGCTTTGTATTATGCAGAAAGAGAAAATAATTCTGATTTTAAAATTACTTTGTCTCCCCCATGGTTCAATTGGTCTCCTCTCACCAAATGAATGAGATGAACAAGAAAGAAAAGCTCTCTGAGGAAAGCAACATGTGTTCCTGCTGAGGGGGACAGAGCTGCTGCCTTTGGGACATCTTGGTCCAAAGGTTGCACTTTTTTCCCCCCAGCTTATTTTAGGAAAGTAACACTGCATTGCTAAGAGTAGCAGTTAGAAGCAGTAAGAATCAACAGTTGGAAGCACTCATGGTTATCCTTGAACAACAGAAAAAGTTGTCTCCTGCTAATGATCCGTGTTCTCAGGGATGAGAAATCCTGGTCAAAAGATCACGTGCCTAATCCTGCAATTATTTCTGACTCTGACACGCAGTGAGGTCCGGACGTGGCATCAAATCTCATTTCACTGGCAGCCCTCAGGGCTTTCCAGAGCAGTGAGTCCCCCATGTACCTCAAGATGCATCCTGTTCCTGGCCACAGCTGCTTACAGCATGATCTGAACCAGCCTGGTCCAGTCTCATTGTTAATTTGGGGCTTCTTCTAACACAAGACCAAGACACAAAGTGCCCGAAGCAGGTGGGGTGTGCCACCAAATGGTTCCCAGCCACGTGGCAACTGCCTCCTATCAGCCACCCTGTGGCTGAGCAAAGCCAGCACCCTACACACAGAAAGCCCCGGACGCCAAAGACAGGCCTCTCTCCGAGGGATCAGCACGCCCTAAAAGCGGGGTGGGACGTGTGGCCTGACAGCAGGCACAGCTTTGTGCGCGCAGCGTTCCCCCACAGCAGCAGAGACACACGGTCAGGGGAACACGGAGCACTGCCCGGCCTGCCCCGAGGAGGGGAAGCTGCTCCTTTACAAACCCTGCCGGCTCCGGAGCTGCCAACACGCAGGGTCCCTCCCGTTACCCGGAGCCGAGATTTATAGGGCAGGAGGCGGGGGAGCACAAGCACACGGGCTCGCGCAACTGGATACCCTCAGATTTATACTCCATTTGGGATGATAATGAGGTGGTTAATACAGAAATACAAGACAGCAATAAAGCACTGACTTTTATAGATCTCAGTGTGAATCTGAATCATCATTTGGTGAGCAGGAGATGGGTGATATACAGCAGCCTGTCCCGCCTCGCTCCTCGCGGCTCCCTGGGAGAGCGGCAGCACAAGGGAGCCTGCGAGCAGCGAGGCTGATAAATCCTGCCTGCCTCTGCAGGAACACTGTCCATAGGATGGGATTTGCTAATGGAATACGGATCAACTAATCTCAATTAAAAGCATGCTCTCGTTGCATCGAGATCCCTTTTCCCCTACTCAAGTTGTGCTCATTTTTAAACCCTTACATGCCGTTGGAAATGCAGCTGAAGGCAGAGATTGTGTTGCTTGCTTTAATAAAGGGACTAAAAATTACTTGGTTTCTGATGGGCAACAAGCATTAACTACCCCTAAATTATCTACTTTCAGGTCACATAAAGTCATCTAAACTTGCATCAACTTGTTTATAATTTTGAAAAAAAAATCACAAAACTATGGAACATGTGTTGTAAATGCCTCAAAGTTCACAAGAGTTAAAAAAATAAAATAAATAGCAACTTAATAAATTAATGGCTTGAAAGGCCCCTTTACCTTACAACATGACACCTCCTTACAGCCGCCCCCAAGGCACAGACACTGGAGGCTGGACAAGTGTTGTGGGCAGATGCACAGCCCTGGGTGCTCAGTGCTGCTGCTGCAGGGCTGCTCTTGCCACTGTGCCCCTGGCTGCTCCTACTGACCCTGGTTTTTGGTTGGGTTTTTTATCTGTATCGGGCCAGGAAAGCAAAAAACCTTATAGAAATATCTTCCAAAGTAAAGTAGGAACTTTAAGGTATCTGGCTTGAACAGCTTGATTGCTCAGAGCAGACACTGTCAGCAGCTCCCAGCAGCAGGGTCATAAAAACCACAAGCAGCTTTCAAAAGTATTTCTCCTTGTGCATGTATGTACTTTTCTGTGAGAGAGACTTAGAAGCTGAAGTGATATTTCATTAAGGTAGCTGGAGCTAATCCTTCCCATCCCCATTCTTCTCGGGAACAGCACAGGCAGGCAGGGCTGGGCAGCAGGGTTTCTTCTACCTCCACACCCCAAACCCATGAGGAATGGAATATAGGAGGATTTCATTTATATATGATGGAAGAAAAAAAAAAAAAAAAAAGAAAAAAGAAAAAAGAAAAATATAAAATGTTAGAGGAAACGGTCCAGAAATGCTGAACTATAAATGAAGGACTGAAGCAATCTACCCATACTTTATGTAGTGGCATAGATATAAAAAAACCCTGGGGTTTATTATTGTTATTATTTTTATTGAGAATCCTTTTTCTTCCTAAGAAAATTGTTTATGTAGAATGTCCCAAGAAGCTTCAATTTTTGTTTATATATCCATATATATGAGTGGTGTGAATTTGAAGTCCTCCAAACAATCACTTGTAAATTACAGCCTTTCTAAGCAGCAATATATATCCACAAATCAGTCCCAGGANCCCTGGGGTTTATTATTGTTATTATTTTTATTGAGAATCCTTTTTCTTCCTAAGAAAATTGTTTATGTAGAATGTCCCAAGAAGCTTCAATTTTTGTTTATATATCCATATATATGAGTGGTGGTAATTTGAAGTCCTCCAAACAATCACTTGTAAATTACAGCCTTTCTAAGCAGCAATATATATCCACAAATCAGTCCCAGGACACTGAAGCGATATATGAAAAGGTCTATTTATGTTACTCCAGGCAGAGAAAAAAAAAATTGCTTGGTTTTATATAAAAAAGAAGATTTCTTATTAACATGTACAGCTAATTGGATAATAAAAAAAGAAGACCTGGGCTGACTAGAAAGTTGATCTAGTGAACTCCTGAGCAGTGTAATTTACCAGGGCAGCGATCCCACTGCAGGTACAGGTTCATCTGCTGCACAGCCCCAGGTGTGGCTCCTGTGCCCCACACACACACTGGGAATGTTCCCGTGGCACTGGGGAGGAGCAGCCCTGCTGCTGGAGGTGGCCTGCAGCAGAGCAGTCACCAGGAGTGACTCTGCAAGAAATCCCTGCAAAACTCAGGGCAGAGCCAACAACGTGAGAGGAGGCGGGCTTGGAGCAGAGTGCTGTAGGACCAGACCCCTAATCCCAAATCCCACCTCTCACACATGCAGCAGGCAGGCAGCCCTGGAGCCTGCTCCTGTGTCAGACCATCTCCAGCCATGGGAAAGGGATACTGCTTTGAGCTTTGCTCATGGGGATAAAACCTGAGCTTATTTATTTTCATGGGGTAGCCAGTCATAACCTCATACCCAAGCCAGTGCTGCCCATCACACCCTGCTGCTGAAAAAGCCCCTGCCAAGTTACCCCCTTGGGACCCTGATTTGGGACATCGATGGGCAGGGTTAACTTTGGCCAGATCATCCCTGCCAGTGATCTGTGTGCAAGGAAACTCAACAAAGGTTCAAAGCGTGGTGTGTTTGTACCTGCAACTTCCTCACAGCCTTTATCTCCTGCTGCAAATGCAATGTATGGGGGCAGGTGAAGGAGGAAAGGTACCACAGGGCTGCTTGATCCTGTTATCAGCCATAAGCTGAGTTTCCTGGACCTTGAACCTCACCACTTGGAACAGCAGAGTCCAGATCCTACACACACTTCTTAAAATATGTTTTTCCTCAAAGCAAGACTTTAGGAGAAGCCGCTCACAAAGCCAGCAAATGACATCAACCAAAGGTCCCATTCATCACGTGGCTTCTTAAGTGGCAGGAGTACTTTATAGAGGCCAAAGCGTCTATTTGCTGCACCTTTTTCTTCCATAAATTATACTATTGGCTTCTTCAGCAGAGTGCCACTGGAAATGTGAAAGAAAACTAACAGTTGTATTGGGTCAAACATAAGAAAGTGAAAATTACTAGAAAAATGCATCCAGGGCACTTTCTCAAGCATTCAGGTGAGTTTAAATATGAGCAGCCCTGCTTAGAGGGCTTTTGTCTTCACCTTCCATCAGTGCACAAGCTTCGCCTACAGAGCCTTTTGTGTTAGGTGAATATTAATCCTGTCCATACCAGTCTTTGCTTTTGCTATATTTTCAGGGAATTAGGATATTTCTAGGACCTTTGTTCTGGCTGTGCAGAGGGAGAGTGCTGAGGTACTCTGGCAGGGTACCAGAGTGGGAATTGGAGCAGCCATTGCAGCTGGCCAGCACAGCTCAAGCACAGACAGAACACACTCACACACCCCAAACCAAAAGAGAGGAAAAAAAAAAGCAAACTCCATTAATTCTGAGTACCAACAGTAAGAGCACAGCCCCTTTGCACATATTCAAAAATAGGAGTTGTGCTTGTTGAAGGAATTACTCACCGTGAGTTATTTGCTCTACTAATTAGCTGCTTTCCCTCCACATGTTTGTAGCGGGTGAGAGCCTCCCCCGACATCAGGCTTCAACCAGGCCTCGTTCTGCAATGGTACCAGAATCACCCCCAATTTCCAACAACAATGGGATGAGAAGGCATCATTCCCACACGGGGCTGAGGGGAAAAGCAACTGGATCTTAGTGGGAGAGAGGCCCCTCAGCCAGAGGCAGGGCTTGGCATCAGGGGGCTGTCACAGCATGGGGATGCTGGCCTGGAGCAGTGCCGGGCCACCTGCTGTGTCTGCAGCAGGGCAGGAGCAGCAGAGCATGTGCTGGGACACACGGACAGAGGGGATGGGAGCGGGGCACTGGCACTCAGAGCAGGTGGTGATGCACGGGAACATTTGACCACAAACCGACTTCACAGCCGGCTCACTCTGGGGATGAGAATTGTCCCCTCTGCACAGTTGTTCCCAGCAGTACCCCCACAGCCAGGATGGGGCTACACTGTCCCAGGAGCCCTGTCACACACCAGCGAGGCAGCACAAAGGCAGGTCGTGCACTCTGTCTGCCATTTCCCCAGAACTGCCCAGTGACCATCTGCACAAGCCCTGGGCCTGAGGCTGCAACCCCTCTCCCCACACTGCTGGCCAAAATCAGAGCAGAGCTGATGTGTTCTGATCTCGAGGGAATTACACCCCCAAAAAAAGAACTCTCCTTGCTGTAGCATGGGGACATCAAATGCCATCAGGGTTGAAAGGCTTCAATAATTCAAAGGTTTTTAATCTTGGAATAATTCCTTTGCACACTGCCACTTGGAGCAGACTTTGATTAAAGGCTATCTTGTTAATTGATGTTTAAAAGAAAGAAGGATTTTTTTTTTGGTAGTTTTTTCCTTTTTAAGAGGGGTTTAGTGCTTGTGATGTCCTCAAGCTGCCAGAGCAGTCTGACACTGCTGGGCATCACGGCAGCCTGGCAAGAGCCAAGCTCCTGGCCATTAATTGCCGGATGGCTCAATGTCCTCCAGCTCCTTCCCCCCTTCCAGCTCCAGACATTGATGAATTTTAAGCTAAAAGACCAGCCGAATTTATTATCTTCCATTAGTCTAATACAATACAATTTATTTTTAAACAGCTTCGCTCATGCAAAAGCATCCCAAAATGATTCACAGCAGATGACAGGCTCTGCATGCAAATCCAGGCAGTTTATACCCTCCTGCATGAGTTGTCCCACTGGCTGGATCACAACCAGGAGGATTTAATTATCCACAAAATGGCATCATTGTGCTTTGTCCCACAGAATGTGCAATCAAAACAAGGTAAATATGGGAAACAACACATATAGGCAGAGCCAGGGGAGAGACAAAAGTGGATTAAAATATGAAAGAAAGGTTGAGCATATCACACTGCAAAAAAAAAGCTCAAGAAGTTGGGAGGAGAGGGAGAAGCAGAAGGAGCAAGCAAGGGCACTGTGTGGAAACTAGTGGCACAGAAAGCGGAAGCCACTGCAGAAGAGCAGGGACCTGACCCAGTACTCAGAGGATGAGAGAAATACTGTAGCTTTACAGGCAAAAAAATTATTTGCATCAGTTCAGGATTTAGCCCAGTGCCATTTCTACAAACAACCAACCAGCACTTTCCAAAAAAAACTTACAGAAATTTTTTTGACCAAGCCTCTCCTTTATGTTGTGGTCAGGACAGATTTACTTAAATGACAGAGGGGAAAGTCTCTGACCACAGCAGCCTGACTCAGTCTCTCTCCCAAAACCCAGCAGGGGGTTAGGATCTTTGTGACCAAAGAGGAGCATCATTCCCTCCCACAGCAAAAACCAAGGGAACTTGGCTTAACCAGTGATTTGACGTGCATTTCCTTACATATTGCAACTCCTAGCAAGAAGTCAGAACAGCACAGCACCAACGCGCACTATGTCTCCACCCCTTCCCTCCCACAAGGCTCACTCCCTTGCCCAGGACGTGCAGACACATCCTGCACTTTCTCCAGCCCAAACAAAAGCTCAGAAAAAGCACTGCCCTACCTGTTCCAAGAGGATATTTCCCGCATCTGACCCCAAACCAGCTTCCCCCACCACCTTGCTGCAAACCACCTGCAGTTGTTCTAGCACAACCCCCTGGGACAATTAAAAAGACAGAGTGAGGACGCGGCAGCAGCAGCGTCAGAAACCTGCAGGATGTGCTTCAGCATTCCCAGCTCCTGGCTGAACTTGGAGAAGCAGGGCCTGCAGAAAGCAGGGCAGGAGCAGCATTGCTGCCTGTGTGTAAAGCGCCCACGGAGGAGACGGGAATGGTTGTGCACAAAGTGTCACAGCCGTGGTAACAACACCGCCCTCGGGCAGCCTGCAGGGCCCGCGGGTCCCGGTGGGGTGATTGATTCACGTGGTGAAGTTACACAGCCAAGGCCAAAGTAACACAGCCCGGCCCACAGCAGGTCCCCTTCCCGGAGCCAGCACACCCTGCCACCAGCAGCCCATCACCAAACTGGGACCATCCTCAGCCCTGGCAGCAGGTCTGGGGACATCACCTCGCACACACTCACTCTTTCTATGTTCGCTCTGGAAAAAAACTTTCTGGGGATGATTTCAAGTCAGATGACCCAAAAATCAAAACAGAATAATCTCACATGATTAATTGCATCCCACATGATTAATAACATAAAAGCTGTCACAAATGTGTTGATTCTTTTTTTTTCTCCCCATAAAGAAACAGACACTTATGCCATGTGAGAAATAAATTTTTCCTTCTGATTTTCTCCTTTTCTGTAGAACATTTATAAAGTGGAAAAGCCAGCGGCAAAGCATGTCAGAATTGTCTTTTAAGGGGTTAACATTTGTAAGATGAATGCTGTGAGAACTCTTTTTTTTTTTTTAATTAAAAAATATATTTCTGGAGCAAAACCACAAGCAATAAAGAGTGTTTGCCTGTTGGGAGACTTGTTTTGTAATGCGGTATGAATAACCAGCTGACAATCCGTTTTTTTGTTTTCTGTTCGTATGGCCAATGGCCACGAGCCAGCCAACTTTATTGTCCTTGAAATGTCATGATTTTGAGTATGCACAGAATTCTTAACTGCCCAATTTACTGCATAACATCCCTTTTTATTATATGGCAACAATGTGATCCTGGGCTCAAAGACTTACTAGTTAAGAAGATTATGTGTTTTCCTTTTTCTGTTTTGTTAAAGTGCCAAGTCTTGCATTTTTGGCATCTTCTAAAGAATAAAATGTCTTCTGAAATATTCTTTCCAAGCACAGAAGTTACCTCAGAGGAGCTCGGCATGGCAGGGCTTTTCAGTACTTTCTCACTCGCTCAGAAGTTCAGACGCATTTCTTTTCCTCAAAAGCTTCCAATTTTTGTCTCTTTGTATGTATTGACAGCAAAAAAAATTGTCCTTCATAAGTTTGTGTTTCTTTACTTTACTGATAATTCATTTCTCTCTCTTTTTATTTTTTTCCCCCCTTGCCAAGTGTTGAAAATTCATGCTAGTGATCGGGAATGGGCAGGAGACAAGCAGGATGAGGGGGGACCAACTGCCTGCATCCTTGGCCACATCTCTGCATCCACAGCATCCTTGTCCTGCAAAGTTTTGGCCACCCCATCTGCCCCAAAGTGGCAGAGTTTTAGCCAAATTCAGCTCTGGCACGAATGTGAAACCCTCCCTTTGTGGGAGATAGATGTGCTAAGAGTGTGACAGCGCTGGCTCCCGCAGGTCTGGCACCCAGGGAGCAGGAATATGTTGCAGCTGGAGAACGCAGGGGCCCACCACTGCTGCCCTGGGTTTTCGTGTGGCAAGCAACAGAGTGACTTTGCATCCCATCTCCTCCAGCTGCTGTGCTTCCCAGGGAAGGGAGCATTTTAGATATGTTTTCATCAGCTGACATTTAAGTATGAATAAACAACTATTATGCATGCACTAAATATTCATGTTTTACAACATTGCCATTGCACTGAGGAATTATTTATGAGGCTGCCGCTCCCCGGTGGGTGAGGGGACCCGGTTCAGGGCAGCCAGGAGCAGCCCCTGGGCTGTCACTGTGGCCACGACCGAGCCACAATATTAATGTTTGTATCTTGCCAAAGGATGGCATTTCCTAGAGCTTCCTCTGAGGTGCAGAGGCAAGGCATCCTGCTCCGGAGGATGTTGTGTCCTGAACCTTTGTGTTCCAGCTGAGACTTTGGGGCACCTTTCCTCCTCCTCCTCTGGCAGAGGTCACTGCCTCGGCCCCCCAGGGCTGCTGTGACTGCACTGTGTGTGCTGCCAAGGCAAGATGCTTCACTGCATCTCTGGGCTCTGTTCAGCAAGAATTTTGAGAAATAATAATTAAAAAAAAAATTATGACAAAGATATGCTCTTCTCAGAAAACCAAACTGCAAACAGAAGCCTCTCCTTCTGAACCCAAATGCTGAACTTTAGAGGGGTTAAACAACAGACTTACTGAAAAGCCATTCCACCGGGGCCCTTTGTGTAGCTGCTGCAGGAGGATGGGGACAGGGACACCTTGGGCAGGGGTTTGAACATCCACAGCCCTGGAGCCACAACCAGTGGCCACGGCTTGAGGAGTCGCCACTGATGGGACCCGAAGCTGAGGGGAGAAGAGCGATCCAGCAGCTTCCAGGGTGGATGTCTCCAGGGCTTGTCCTTGGAGGGTGGCAACCCATTTCTGAGCAGCACTGATGGCCACTCTAACAGGCTTATATGTAACTTATACGTAACTTACATGCAAAGTGCATAGAGAAGCATTTTGGAGGTGAAAAAAGGCCCATGTGAGCTGCAGAGGGAGGGGCAGAACAGAGGGAATTGATGCTTTTCCACTGCTGGGAGACACAAGGGCCTGAAAGGTAAGCCCCAGAGTGAAACAGGTTTGGAACAACAATATTTTCATTAAGTAAAATCACGGTTTTCTCCAGTTTCTGCAGGAATGTCAAGACCTTTAGGAAAATGCCTGATTCTATTCAATAATAATAAAGCTATTCTCAAGGTAATTTTCTAAGTAAAATCATCCATAAAAGCTCAGATTGCATTAGCAACATTTCTTTCCAGCAGTGTTATTATCAAGGACTAAAACAGGCAGCTGGCCCCTCTGCTGCCCTTCAGGCAGACAGCAGGCAGCACCTCCTTCCTCTCCTCAAATAATTTAAGTTTGTAGTGAAACATTCCTTCTGGGAAGCTCCTGCAGCTTCAGGTTCACGTGGCTGGTCGGCAGTGGAGACTGGATGTGATTTGTATTTACATTTCCACTGTTTGCATCACTTATGAGGGGCGTCATAGTGCTTCTGTGGCAAAACTGATCTCTGTTTTGGGCACTTGTCCTCCAATCGCTCACAAAAATCACCCAATATTTGGGGTGATCCCATCTGCAGTGATTCATCTGCAGCTGATCCCCTACTTCATTCCACTTTTCTGTTTCCTGCTCTTTCTCTGGGTTTGGTCCTTCCAGCCCTGCTTTCTCTCAGACCTTCACTAAAAACTTTCAGCACCACAAAACTGCCCGGCCAGATGTCTCAGCCTGGCCAGAGTTGCCCTTGGCATCCTTCAGCATTTTGCTATTAAGACCAGAGCAAGACACCCAGACGGGGTCATTCCCTTCCTTTAAGCAGTGGAAGGCAGCAGCTGCTGGAGGAGGTGGGAGACCAGGGCCCCATAAACAAGGGTAGGTTTTGCAGTGGCACACAGAGTGAGCTAATGAACAATTAAGTCAGAAGCTTTCACTGGGAAGCCATTTCCACCTCCAACAACACCACATTCCCTGCCCTAGCTGGGACAGCCCCAGCTACTGGATCATTGATGTCACCCACGGCCACCGTGGGGCACCCCCAGCTCCATCCCACTGCCTGGCAAGCACATCAGCTGGCACAGCTCCACGGGGCTGCTGGATCATTTGGGGAAGTGGCTTTTGGGTGATTGCTGCAGAACTTTGCTCACGGCTCCCTCACCCCAGCAATCTGGAAGTGAGGTGAGGGCCCCCACCGTGCTGGCGGACAGAGAGACCTGGGTGAGTCCCTGGCGTGTGGCAGGGGCTGGCGTGAGAGCAGTCCCTGAGAGCCTGAGGAAGCTGTTGGTGCTGCAGACGTCTGCCCCCGTGCCCACACGTCTGCTGATTTCCATACTAAAGACATTTACTGTATATGTTTGCCGCCAGGGAAAGCTGCTGTCGACGACTCAGCTCTATTACCGGAAGAGCAGCAGCGGCATGTGTGCTGCTCTCAGTATTGCATTTCCAGGACCTGCTCTGTGGCTTTCAAAATCCTCCTCCCAGCGCCCCACATCCCCCCCGGCCAATTAGGGAAGATGCCTGGTGGGGGTGATGGCCCCCTCCCCCGTGTGGCAGTGCCGCGCCGAGGGACTGGCGCCGAGCGGCGCGGACCATCCCTTCTTGGCCTTGGGAAGCGCGGCTTGCAAGCCAACGACAGAGGGATGAAATGCAAATATAGCGTTTCTTGTAAAGTAAATTAAGCTAACAACGAGGTAACAAACTGCTGTTAATATTAGATTAACTTGTTTGGCAAGATATGAAATGGGGTGAGCTGGATTGCCGGTGGCGGAGTGCTCAATAGCGCTAATGCTGCTCAGGGAAGTATAACATCTCTCTGACAGACAGGGGCATGCTCCAAAAATAAAATAAATTAAGTCTGCAGGAAGAGCCAGAATCTGTGCAGCAATTACACCAGTATTAAAGATGAATGGAGACAAAGCCTAAGATTTTGATTGCCTTTAAACGCTGCTTGTTTTTTAATCTCAAAATCAGACTGTGCTGTGATCAGCCATTAGCCCCAACCACAAAAAGAGAAAGAGACAGAAGATTCTAGATTTTAACATCTGTAGTACGAACTTAAAATTCCTCTTTGATCTAAGATAAGGAGGCAAATGGCAGATAATGCAGAAGTTAAAGCCAGTTGAGTGCAGCTGGCAGCTGGGGCTGACATTGGGAACGAAGGAGGCTTGGGCAGAGGGGTCATCGGCAGCCGTGTCCTCCACGCGGGGACTGAGGCACAGGCTTAAATGTCATACTATATGCCAATGGTCACTAAACTGATTAAGCAGTGGTTATCTTTAGCAGTAAAAAGGCTATCTGCTAATACTAAATTATTAGCGGCTAAAATGCCATTTACTCTGCTCTGATTCCTTGAATGAATATTTATGCCAAGTGATGACTATAACACCATCAAAAGGTTTCCGTGCTCTGCTCCGTAGAGTGGAAGCGATTATTCAACAGCAGGTCTGCACTCCAGCCCTTGTTTCTATTAAGCAAATTTGCAGCATTCAGACAAGAATTCATGATTGCATTGTCCCCCTGGGACTTTTATTTTTAAAGGTATCCCACCCCCAACACTCTGTGGGACACTGGCTGTGGCAGGTAGGCCTTGTCTGCTGTGCAGACATGGAAAAGATGGATACAGACGCTGCCCAATTTATCCCTTGTATTTTTTCTTTTTTTAAATATAAGACAATTGGATATTTGCCCCACCCCATTCAGCGCTGAGAAGCTGTGTCCTGCACCAGGCTTTCCTCCCATCCACCCAGTCTCCAGCTGTGACTTTTGCCTGAGCCAGCATCATGAAGTTCCTCCTTAGGTATCAGGAATCTGATCTACAGCAAATGGTGACAAATCAAGAGAAATGAAGCCCCTGCACCCCAGCAGGGGAGCAGTGCTTGCTTTTCACAGCAAGGGCAAGTGCAGGGAGGCAATGGGAAGCCACTGCTCCTGGTGTAACTAAGGTACCTTTCTCTGAAGGACTCAATTTTTAAACTGGTACCAAAACCCGCCTTAAGAATCTGAACTGAAATTGAACAGTGCCTCTAGCTCGTTTGGTGAGTGGTTTTGGTTTGGTTTTACTGCTCCCCTCTTCACCACAGGACAGCAGCCTTGCCCTGCCATTGTGTGCTGAATTGCAGCAAATCCCACGGGCAGGCAGGCAGGGAGCCATCAATCCAGAGCACAGGCAGGGGCAGTGGCTGCCTGGCAGCCCATTTCAAAGCAAGGAATCAAAACATTTGGGAGCTGCTCCTTCTGTAGCCCCAGGGTGGCTGCCTCCAATAGCCTCTACAAAAAGAGCATCAACTCTACAGTTTTGCAAAATTCAGCCTCTCCCCACCCCAAGAAGCACTAAAATGGAACAGCAGTTTAAGCACCACATATCCATGGGCAGCTGCAAGTGGCTCTTTAATTGCTATTCCATGCTTATGGGAATAAAAAGGGATGAGGCCATGCATTTTGTACTGGTTCTCCCAACCCAAAACATCTGTTTGTGAAGAAAAATCACTCAATCAATCCACATGTCTGAGGTAGCTCTAGATGACAGGCAATATTTTGAAGCCTGCTAAGTGCCTGGTGGTGTTTTGCTTCTACTTAGCCATTATTCAGCACAGGTGTACATAAAAGCATTTCATGCAACAGGCAGAGCGGCACCAAGCTGCACTGCATCTGGCATTTGCAATTCAGAGAACACACACAAGTGACCCAGGACCAGCAACCAATTAAGTCACATCAGAAAAAAAAGTACTCGGTGTCTATTTATTAAAGGAAAGGGGGGTAAATCTAAGAAAAAGCAAGAAGACAAAATAAATAGAATTGCAGCCATCCTTTACAGCTACTGGTGCACTATATTAAAGTGACACTCACTATACAAAGAAATGTGTTTGATACAGTCCAGTGGGTTGCACATGAATTGCATAACCTTGAAAATCATTGCACAAAGCATCGCAGCAGGAACACAGTTCAGAATTTTTTCTCCGGGAGATGCTTCAAATCCAATCGCTTTTATTGCGTGGGAGGTCAAAGCACCGGCACAGGGTGAGCAGGAAGGGCTGGGAGCGATGCCCCACGGGAAAACCCCACCGCCGAGCAAAGCCTTGCAATTAATATTCTGATCAATGCCCAGGCACCTGTTGGCAGGGCTGCCTGTTCCTTGCAGCCCAGACTGGAGCCACAGGATCAGCCAACCAGCAGGAATTCCATGGCCCTGCTGTGTCTGAATCCACAAGGAGCCGCTCAGCCAGCGGCTCAGCACGGCACAGCAGCCTCGGCGGGACCCCGCCAGCAATGCCCATGGCTCCCAGCCACCACCTGCCCCCAGCTCACTCCCTCCCATTACACAGGGAAGCAGGTGGTTGGATGGAAGTCTCTACAACCCTGCAGCAGCACTTCCCCCGGTTATTACGAGAGAACCTGCCTCTGCTGTGATCCATGCAGTTTCCAGGGATCTATGTACGTGTTTCCAATAGTCTGCTCAGCTAAAGCACAGGAAATACAGGCTTTTGCTACAGGGGGAAGAAAATACAACGAAGATGACCAGGAAACATTCATAATTTTTAATTCACACCAGTAATAAAATTGCATTACATTTTTCATAAAATAAATGTTCCAGTTTATATACAGAAAACAGACTGTACAGAGCCCTCCCCCAGACCCCAAAAACTCACAAACATACAGGCAATGCAGTGCTCAGCTAAGCAGGCACAACTGTACATCTAAAATTGTAACTGCTTTGTGTTGGGGGGGAAAAGTACTACAATGTATACAGTCCTCTCTGGACCAAGAATTAAAAAAATATTGCAGGCAAGCTGACAGACGCCCTCGCTGCTCGTGCGGCCAAGCGCCCATCCCACAGTGCTCCAGCCAAGCAGGGGCTGTTATTGAACCTGGGACTCGAAGCTCCCGTTCAGCTGCCCTTCCTCATAGTCCATCTGACACAAGATCATGTTGTTCTTCAGGAAAAATTTGTCTCCCACGCAGAATCTGGAAGATAAAGAAAGGATTATTGTGTGTGAGTATGAGCAGACGTTAGAGCGGGGGGAAGTTGAGGCAGCTTGGGTCTGAAGGCGACTCTGGTGAGCAGAGTTTGATTTCCAGCCCTGCCAGTGCCATCTCCCCTTGCCCTTCCAGGGTTGTGCTGTCCCCTTCCCTGGCACATCCGTGCTTGGCTCCAGGCCACAGGGAGCAGCTTGGGGAGCAGGTCCCACTCTCTGCAGGGTCCTGCAGGAGGAGGTTGGGAGCAGTTAAGGGATTTGCCTCTGCAGACAAGAGATGTTGGCTGTCCAACCAGGAAATCAAGCGGGCGATATTACACGGAGCCTATTTGAAGTTTTTGCTGGTATCCACATTTCCACAGTTCCCTAGGGTGAACCAGTATTTACACTAATTTCCAGGCAAGGACTGGCTATTAAGTCCTCCCTCACCCCCTTGTGTACAGTGCTGAACAATAAATAGAAATTTCTCGGTGGCTGGACTCCTAACCTTTATCTTCATTGAGCGAAGGGCACTGCTCTCGATATACCATGTAAATTGTTCTGTTTGTCTTGAAGTTGACAGAGAAGCTTGTGATATTTAACAATTTTATTTGACCATTAAGGTCAAAAAAGTTCCGCATATAAGATTGGAGAGGTGTGAATTGACAGCCAGTAGCTTTTTCCGCCCTGCCTACTTGCTCAGGAATCAGAAGCTAATATTTATTTCTTAAGATAACAAATAATGTTCTCTGCACCCAATTCAGGGGCTGTTTTGTGTCCATCACACTGGCAGGGCAATGACAGAGCAGAGCACAGGCTGCCCCAAGAGCAGAGTCTGAGATCAGCCTCAGGTCCCTAAAGCAGAGAGACACCCTGGCTCCGGCCGTGTGCCTCGAGGCAGCTCTGCGCTGAGAGCAAGGGGGAGCTACCAGCCTCTGGAGAGGCCAAGTATCTCCAGGGCTTTGAAGGAAGATCATTGGAGGTGACCCCACCCTCAGGAGACTTAGTAGACCTCAAATCTCCTTTTCCCCTGCTCCCAGGCACAGCTTTGGCACTGCCTACCCCTTGTCTAAAGTGCTTTCATCATCTGTAACTAAGGCACCTTCAGGCACAGCATCTCCATATAACAGAACATTTTCTGCTAAAAGAACAGGACTGATAATTTAAGAGCTCCTTTATAGGTCCAACCCAGGCACAAGTTTTCTACAGCTGGACACCTGCAAATAAGCAGTTTAATTGGCCAAGTTGGTACAGAGAGAACCAGGCATTGGTTCACACTTTATAGGATTTCACCAAAGACCTTCCATCTTCTTCCCTCTGTGGCACATACTCTATTAGCTCTGAAATTCAACCTTTTTTTGTATATTAAAAAGATAAAGATTATTCCTAATTTCAATTAACAGCTTTTATGGTAAAAACTGTACTGCACACATTCTCCTTAACACCACCTTCCCCAGGAGCAGGTTTACTCATAATAAATAACAGACACACCTGCTTGCTTTTCCCTACTTATCCCCACCTAAGTGTCATGTAAATCTCCAGGAAGAGAAATTGGTGGCAAAAATAACTCTTGCCACCAGCATCATCAGCAGCTCTTTCTAAACCTGGTTTTGGGTGTAGAGAAACCAAAGGAGGAGCTGGAGAATTTGGGGGTTGGAAGGTGTGGGGGTGTGGACAGCACATGGGAACTGAAATACACTACAGGGGTACCCTAATGTGATGTGACGTATTGGGAGAAGGGTTTGATCCACTGGAAATGCAACTTCTACCTGCCAGTCCTGCAAACACACCAGTAAACTGGCATCTCTTCAGCTGATGCATCACAACTGGAGACAGAGGATTTAACAGGGTGACCTCAGGCGCAGTTTCACACTGCCAGCCCTGTGCTCGGAGCAGGGATGTTGCAGAGCCCATCTGGGTGATCAAATCCCAGCCAGCAGCAGTGAGAAATAGGTGCTGAACCTACTCTGCCATTTCTTAAGAGCCATTTTCTTCTGAGCAAACCCACCCTTCAGATAATGGCAAGAGAAGCAGCTGGATTTCCTGCAACCCTTGTAACACTGACCTATCAGCCACTTACAGCAGTGACCAGCTTTTATTCCACACTACGATGACCATGACGACTTTAGAACAGTTTAAAGCATGGTAGGCTTGGTGGTAATGCAGGACTTGATGCAAAACTGATGTATTAGGGAATGAATGTAACGAACACATTGCGCACTTGGTAAAAATATTAGAGATTTTGCTGTGATAGATTTAGCACTCTGTATAGAGTCCAGCTATAGAAGGGCAAGCAAGCTGGAAGAGAACTGAGGAAAGGTCTTCCTCATCAAATTTTTTCAGAGCTGAAGAACAAGACGGGGTTTCAGGTGAGGTTTCCAATTCAGAACCAGAATTGGCATCCGTCGCTGCAACTGTGACTTTAGAGCTGCTTAATCTCACTGTTCTCAGTTCAGCATCCAGTGCTGTCTGTTTTAGGACCACTTCCATTCTGCCCTTTCAAGCCCAAATCTCTACAGAATAAGTCATAAAAACTGGTAACCCTCTGAACTCAGCCAAAAGTAAGAATCTACACATAGCCCATCTTTCAGAACAACTCAGCCCCTCACAAACTGAGCAAATCCCTTGTAGATCGCAGCCCAGCTCTGCCAGAATGGGGGGATTACCTGCTCTCTCCTGCTGGGCAGTGACAGCCCCAGAGGATGTCTGAAGGACAGAGTGGGATCACACTGGCAATTGAAGAGGGAAGGAAGGGAGGGAGAGAGGTGCTTTGGAGCCTTTGAAATAAAGGGTGACATTTAAAAGAAATTACTGAAAATTAAAACTAGGCAGCACTAGGCTTTTCCGGGAGAGAAGAAGGGGGAAGTAGGGGTTTGATGAGAGATATTCAGCCTGCAGACTCCAAGAAGAACCAGCACTCCTGACTGTGCAGCCCACGGCTGTCCGAAGGGACATTTGTAATTCTCCAGCCCTAGTTTTAGTGTGGAGTTTGGGAGCAACCCTCTCCTGCCTGGGAATCATAAGGAGGCTGAAAAGAGCTGATCCTGAGGGCTGAGCCTGGCAGCACCCACCACACTCCCGAGTCTGGAGACAAATCCCAGAACCGCCTGGTGATTGTAGCAGTGTGGAAGGAGCATCTCGGGGGATGAGGGGATCAGCTCTGTGTTCAAGAGTCACAAAACAAGACTGGGCAACTGGAAGATCCCGCGTGGCTCCCGCAGAGAGCCCAAGGCCAGGAGCCACTAGATGTCACTGCCGGCCCGGTGCTGCCACCGCGCCCATGCAGGCGACAGCAGTAATGGGAGTTCTGTACCTGAATAAACACCGCCCCCGCCTCCCGTAAGCGAGCGAGTAAAGCCACCTCATCCACCTCCTCCGTGCTCTGGCACCAACCAGCTGACACCAAATTCATCGCTAGGGCTCAGCCACTGCTGGAAGGTGCGAGAACAGAACTGGACAGGATCTCCCAAGTTCAGGGGGAAGGTGGCAGGAGTTTGCATTCACACACAGTATGGCTGTTTCATGAGAGATCCCACTGTGACTCTTTTCTAGAGTGAGCAAGCAATGTTTAAGTCAGGATTTTAGCTTGACTTTTACAGAATTGGGTTCTCCATCTTCCTACAAGTTTTTGTCATCTCTCTCACACTTTCCCATGGGATGAGGCATTGCATCCTAGTTTCATCTCTAAGAAACACAACCACAGATCCAGAACAGGAACACCAGCACAGCCCTTGGACCCTGGGCAATCACTACAGCCGGGTTAAGCAAGCAGTAAGAACTGCAAGGAGTTCCAGGTCTATGTTAGACATGGATGGACAGATGGATGCATCAGAAGGTGACACAGCATCACACCTGGTTCTGTGGGTTTCCATTCTGCCTACGATGATCAACAAACATGGTGCTGGGAAGATTTTTCACAGCCCTCCCAAACTCAGCTGGCTACAGGTAGTTCAGGTGAAAACACTGTGCATGGCCCTTTACATACTCCCTGATGTCCAACTTCCACCCAGCAGAAATACATAAGTCCCATTCAAAATTATACCACCAAGATCCCCTATTAATTACATGACAACTACAGGGATTTGTTCCTAGTGTTAGAAAGGGCTTATATAGAGTATTTTTCTTCTTTCTGTCCCTTCTCTTTATCCTTCTTCTTTTCCACCCCCAGTTTTGAGTGTGTCAGAAATGTGATTTAAGCGAGATAACGTCAGTTTGCCAGAGGAGGTCCATTCTCCATCATCTGCCTTCTGCCAAGAGGGTAGCTCCTGAAAGGACGCCGGAGCAGTTTGTTTTATTCAGCAGCAGCTGTACAGTCTGTGTCTGTGTTCTCCCCCTTGCCCCTCCAACTCCCACCAGCTCGAAGGGGATTTGCAGCAAAAGGGCTACAGGTACTTACATGCACCCCGAGGTCAGCCTGGCAACCCAGCCCCATCCTTGCCAGCACGTGCATCAAACATTTCCCCAGTTTTGTGGGCAAAGGTATAAATTAGTTTGTGTGTACAATAGCTGTGTCCTCACCGCTGGTTGCAGAGCTGACAGGCAAAGCAGTCCAAATGGTAAACATTATCTCTGGCCCTCATCACCATCTCAAAGGCAGGGATCAGTTTACTGCAGGCAGCACAATTCCCGGTGGTACCAAAGAGCCTGCCAAAGAAGCACAATCATTAGAAGCCATTTTAATTAAATGGTGGAAGGACTAATTAAGTGTAATTAGCAGTATCAAATACTGTATTGCACCAATAAATAGAAGTTGCAGTCTCCATTTCACTGACCAACCAGCGTGCGGGAACTTGGGATAAAACTGCCTGGTGAGCAGGCTCCGATCGTCGAAATGAAACTTCATTTGGTTTGTGAGCCTAGGGCTAATTTGCTGTCTAATGGAGAAAAGCATTAAACACTTAGAGCAGTATTTTGGGGCTCACAAAATTTCACTCAAAAACTATCAAGCTCAAGTTGCTGGGAGCTGCCCGTCCTGCTCCACATGGGCTTGCTGCACTTGGCCGAGGCCTGACGGACGGACAGGCTGGCAGCAGGACACTGAAGTCCTGCAAACTTTGCCAATCCTGGCAGGCAGCGCTGTAACAGAGCTCAGGAAGAACCTCACTTACCTGCTGCTTAAAAAGAAAAATGTAATGTTCAATGGCTCATTCTCTTGCAGTGAGAGCCCAGCATTTCACCAGGCATCCCAGAGAGCAAGCCCTCCTCCCGGCTGTGCCCCCCTCCTCCTGCCTCCCCGGCCCTCCCGGGAGCCAGCTAAGCCCTTCCACGGCGGCCTGAACAGCATGCTCAGCCGTTCCACTTCAGCTCCCCGCCCCTCCAGGACAGCCCTTCAGCACTGGAAGCTTTGCCATTTTCATCTTGGTTTTCACTATCTGTCTCCCCAGATGTCTGCTGCTGCTGCAGCTCCTGCCGGGGGACTCGAGCAAGACTGCGGCATCCTTCCCACGGTCCCCTTGCCCGAGGCGTCCCTGCAGAGCCTACGTGTGTGCCAGGGCCACGGTGCCACCGCCACATCAACTGGCCAGGGGCACTGAGCATGGGCTGACAGCACCAAGGTTCACCCCAGCCTCTGGTCACATGTGGTTAGTCACTTTGCCTGGATGATAAAAATGGTATTTTGGGGGTGATGAGCCTCAAGACGTACGATCCCTGCTGGCCATTAACTCTGTGCACGCAACGCGCCGCTGCCCGCGGACAGACCTGGGCTCACGGCTTGTTTCAAGCCATCGGTTCTGGCTGATTCCACAACACGCAGATGAGAAAGCATCAGGAAAATCTATAACCAATTTCTAAACCTGCAATTTGCCAGGCTAATCAATACTAATTATTACTGGCCAGTAATTGTGAATTAAAACACCCAGCAATGTTATAGAAACCTCCACACAACTCTCCCACCCTCCTACAGCACTGTGCTCCCGAAGTCAGCTCGTTTTCCAGACGTAAGAAAACCCACCCTTATTTTTCTTTAGAAGTGGTATCAGTGGTCTTTCATTAGGCCTGGCTGGAGAATCCCAGGCCTCCCTATGAAGAAACAGCACTATGTTTTCCCTG
Organism: Bombycilla garrulus; assembly: GCA_013400315.1. Taxonomy (NCBI): domain Eukaryota; kingdom Metazoa; phylum Chordata; class Aves; order Passeriformes; family Bombycillidae; genus Bombycilla; species Bombycilla garrulus. Next base: position 38,625 of record VXBU01003887.1, read on the forward strand.
AGAGCTGAACCACACAAACGAAACCAGAAACATTCACACAGGACGGAAAATCTGCAAAGGCAGCACCAAAATTTCTTCCCTCATGATTCCATCATCTGAAAGCTAAAAGGCAGAGTGAAATCCCAGCTGTATAATTTGCACCAGCAAGAGGCAGTCCCTTTCTCCCTGCAAGCTGACCCCTCTTGCTCCTGCTCCCACAGGCAGGCAAGGCAGGGGAGGCAGCTGGGCACGGGCCTCGGCTGCCTAACGCCAGCGGACCGGACTGCAAAAATGCAGCACTGAAAAGCATCCAGTTCTCCACCCTGGAACACGCTGGTTCTCATTCAGCACCCAGTCACAAATCAAGCCATTACTCCAGACACCCCTCCCTTCCTCAGCCTAGCTGCCCCTTTCCACTTGGGCACAGCAAAGCCTGACAACTTTTGCCAGGATTTTCCCATTTCCCATAAAGCCAGGCATCCGTTTTTAGAGTACCCAAGTCACAGCAAACTCAAAAAAAAAATGAGTCAAATGCATTAGGCAGGGAAACTGGGAGGTTAATCCTAGATTTGCTCTGTGCCCAGCACTGCTACATGCACAAGTATAAAATATCCATTATTCATTAGCATCACAGTTGTGTGGAGCTCAATCTAGATTAAACAAAATAAAGGGGCCCCAGACAGCACCATTTGCATTGTTAAGCAGGTGCTTTTCTTCAGCCTTCAAATAGGAGACTTTTCTAAATGGAAATGATGGGGAAATTTGGACAGATGTTCACTTAACTATTTAAACAGTTAGCTTAAGAAACATGAAAAATGTATTTGGCATCGTATTCACCTGTCTCCTTTCAGGGGTTCTGGGGGTAAACCAATTGTTAAACAGCTTTGACTGTTTGCATAAGATCTGAAGCTTATGTTCTGTCCAGCTGAAATCGTGTTGCCTTCTAATGTCTACATAACGTGGCTTCCAGCGAGCCAGCGTGCTAATCTTTGTCTCTTCTATCAAGTTTCACAGTTCTCCATACCCTGCCTTTCCCAACAGATGAACATTTCACACTTATTCTAGCACCTCCTAATTTTAATCTGCTTTTCGGGGAGTGGTTTAGAGCCCCATGTATTCATCATGCGACTAAAAATACGCCGTAGCTTAGTGAACATGACTTTTTAAAAATCTGTTGGAAGAAAGCGCAAAATGAACAGAGTCTTTCACCTTTTTTTGTTTGCTTGTAGAAAACCTGCCACCTCTGATATCTCCTGATCCAGAAACTACTTGAGCTGAAACTTCCTGAAGTGGGGAGCTTAATGTTATTGGAAGGAGGGAGAGAAGATAAGGAGCAGGAGGAAAAACCTTCTGCCCCAAGCTCCATCTGTGGTTACATTTAAAATAACCCCCTATGAACAAACTGATCTGCATTCTGTCCTCTAGACACCTTCGTAACAGATGCAACACTCTCACACAGTCACAAGCACAAAGTTGAAGTGCATTAAAAAAATCTATCAGAAGATGTTGAGCCTCTACTTACCACCTCAGAACCATTGGAATAAAAGAAGCTGGAAATACAGAAAGTTTTCACTTTGGGGTTGTTTTCCTTCTACTAAAAATCCCCATTATTCATTCCCTTTGAAGTTAAAAGGCAACAATTTTTAAGTACAGATTTATTCCCCTTTATGTAACAGGAAGACTCAGCCAGCTTGTAAATAAGCATAGCCTATGCAGATTTAAAATTTAGCACAATTAAACTTTTACCCTGTGGTAGTAATTATGTTTAATGGCTCTTAGCCTGAACTTAACCATGTCTATTGTTGTCAGCCAGTCTAAAAGCAGGAGTTTGTCCAAAGACAATTTTCTGTAGTTTATGGGCACACTAAAAACCCCGCTATGCCCTGTTCTTATTGGCCATTGATGTCAGTGTGTATAGTAAAAATTAAAGCTAATTGGCATAAAGGAGCAGCCCTGAATGCAGATGAATTAATGGGGAAAGAAGGGAAGCAATAGGCAACTGTCAAAGGATGGGTTTTATGTAGTCTTGTCTGGGGTAAAGAGCAGTCTTGTGCATGCTGATCCAGACCTCAACAACTCTGTGAGTACATCTCAAATTAATTCAAACCATAGTAATGACACAGCATCCTGCAGGTTTGGTTTTTTTTTTTTNACGGGGGTAAAGAATGGTAAAGGGTTCTTACTGTCGGGAAAACAGTAAGAAACTTCTCATATGAAAACGTTAAGCTTAGCACCTTTCAACAGATTTTTCATTCAACCAAGATGTTCAGGGGGGCTAAACTGAGAACCTGTTTGCCTATTTCTGTCTCCACTAGGAACAACAATCTGGTTTAGTCATTGCCTACAAGGAGAGAGTCCCCGTTTCTTCTCACCCTCTCTAGCCTGGTGTCTGACTAGATAGCAGCTTGCAATCAAAAAAGAAGGAGAAAGTCTTCCCTCTGCAGAAAAAGCAAAAATTTTGGAACTATTGACTCCATAGGAGACAAAAAAAGAGGAAGCAGGACAGGCACATAAAAATAACAACTGGTACAGAAAGGAAAGGTTAGCAGTGTCAATTGGATTTTTTTAAACCCAACAACAAAACAAGTTCAAAATTCAAACAGCTGAGTGGAGACTGATAATTCCTCCCCAAAAAAATGGTTTTGTCAACACTGAAATTTAAGAATTTTGAACTGAAGGAGGACTAAATAGTAACCTACAGATAAATATCTACATTTGTAGATATTATATACAACTGCATATTTTTCTACATATTTATATATCCAGATTATCTGGATATACAAGTTTTAGAAGAGCTATGGAACTCCATGCTCATATCCTCCTCAGCCAGAAGGTGAAATAGGTTTTTCCATACACCTTCCCTATTTGCCTGCTGCTGTTTATTTCTGTAGTTTCATCAGGGCCTGCTGTGGAACAAGGCTTGCTTTATGTACCTGAAATCCATCCTCATGGAAAAAAAAGGTTTTGTCCCCACCTTTTGAAACAAACCAACAACTGGTTTTTCAGTGAGGATGGCTCTTAAATACTGCAATCAACATCTTTCTCATCTGTGGATATTAGAAATACGCTGAGCTACAAGTGTGATTTGACTGGAGTATTGAATATACCAATAAATGCAGGGAATGCCTGAACATCACATAAAAAGATAAAAAGAATAAGCTTAAAAGCAACTTCAGACAACTTTGCTGTAATCAGCCTTTGTGGAATATTAGAGAAAGCCTCAGTGATAGGAGACTCAGCACAGTAAACACATATTAGCTGGTGCACTACCCTACCCGTTGTCAGTGCTGCAGTGGGAAGTCATGTCATCTGAAGGAAAGGAAATGCATTTTGATACTAATGAAGTTGGTCAAGCTGTCCTTTCATGAAGCCTTCAAGTTAAATCCCAAAGAATTTACATCTTGCATGCCAAAGGGTTTGGCATTCAAGGACAGCATAGCAGGGGGAGTTGAACCAGTACAAAACAGCCCCTGGCCAAGTGACCGCACTGTTCAGAGATTACTGAGCCTGAACTTCAAGGCTGCCTAAGGGAGTCTGTTTGCACTTGAAGAACACATCTGAATGTTCACTTATTTTCCCTCCTTTGGCCTCTCCCTCCATATTTTCAGGGGGTATTTACAGAGGAGCTGGGACCATGAGCAGGTAGGAGAAGTCCAAGGCCTCCTCCCCTGCCCCAGCTTTTCCCATGATGTAAATCCATCCTTGCTCTGGCACTGCTGAACACAAGTGTATCGAAGTCCTCTTTGAAGAGTTTAAATACAGCAACAAAGAAACTCCAAAGCTGAAAGTGCTAGAGGTATGCTAGTGTACCACAGCCAGGTAGAATTATTCCCCATTAGCTTTCCTCCTCAGTGAGTAGTTGTGGAGATGAAAAAAAAAAAGGGCACAAAGCAAACAAACCAAGTACAAACATGCTGTGAGAAAGTCCTGGACCAGCAACTGCAAGGAAAAAAAAAATAAAATCTGTAGTTCAACATCACAAAGCACAGCAATGTTGCCGAGATACATAGTATTTTGAGTCTAATTAATCCTCCTTAATCTGTACAGACGCTAAGTGTAGAAGTGAGGGTGTCCTATGCAGCATGGAAGATGCTCCCTACTGCAAGGCAAAAGCAGCACTTCAGCTTAGTGACATTTTTAGGCTCTGAGCAGACACCATTTGTTCAGCCACACTGCATTTATACCTCTCCTTCCCACACCAAAGATGTCCCTTGAAAATCCGTCAGGGCATGCTCTCAGTGCATACATGCACACTGTGCTTCTCTGGAGGGGAAAAATATCCCAAATTCTCTCCTTCCTGCTTCAAAGGTGCTGCAGCTTCTGCAGGTTAAAGGCCCATTCTGAGCATTAGTGATGTCTTGGGGAGATTAACTTAAATTCTGCCTGTTGGGACGCACACATCTCAGTTCCCAAAGGCTTGTTCTCACACAGCCAGCCATGGTTTAGTGGTTTGGCTCAGGGCTGTTGTCACTGACTTGGGGAAGGCCACCAGAAGGAGGGAATTTGTCTGCATCCTCCTGTGCCAACAGAGCAGGGCACCCCTGTTTGTGCTCTTATTCCAGAAGAAAATTAAACCCTGCATATTTGCCAGATACAGAACACTTCACCTAAAGGGCTCCTAAAAGCAATTCACTGATAGAATGAATGCCCAGGGGCGTCTGGAGTGGAGCAGAAGCCCCAGGACTTGGCATCCGAGCCATTTGAAGTAGGAGCTGCTGAGGGTGGAGTTCAAGCCTCTGTGATACAGACAGTGCTGAGGGGTGACAAGGAATGGCAGTCCTGCCAGGAGGTCCCCGTCCCTCCGGTGGGACGCAGAGGGCTGCTCTGCTCTCTGCAGGCACCAACACCAGGTGCAGAGTGATGCCATGTGAGTCTGCAGCCCTGATCCAAACATGTGGGAAAGTGGGTGAAAAGAACTGCCATGAAACCCACTGAGAACAGCATCAGGGTTTCCCAGATAGCCCTTCTCTTTTCCTGATTCACCACCATTTTTAAATGCAAGTTTTGAACTTTCTCTGGAGTCTAATTAAGGCCTCGATCAGTTTACAGGATGAAAAACTTTCCCAGCACCAGCATATCAAACACGCAGAAGCAACAGTTCTGCTCGTCTCAAAGCAAGCCCGCCTCGCCTTTGCTCGTGTGAGGGCACCATGCTGAGTAAAAAGGAAAAATCACGTTCTTCATCAGCACTTCACAGTGAAATTTAAGTTGTCAGTTCCTCACGGGAAATCCTGATGCAACACCCAGCCCATCCCTGTGAAGCTGAGCTTGGTGAATGTTTAATTATGCCTTGGAACAAACACACGTCGCTGCGTGGGGGCTGCGAGGAGCTATCCAAGCCTGCATGCTAAGCTGCTCTGTCCCAGAAGCAGTTCCTTCAATAGCATTTGCTTATCAAAAATAATTAGAGGTAGGAATGCTGGAACTGCGATTATGAAACAAATGGTAAATCTATTTGCTGAGATGAAATGTATTGAAAGATACATCGAGACACAGCTGGAGACTGAGGTGATACCACAAGGATAACAACTCGAGATCCAATTTCATCTTTCATGATTAAAAAATGAGCAAGAAAGTGTTTTATGAAAAGTGAAGGTTAACAAATGTTCCTTCACAAGCAATGACGACAGTTTATCTTTTGAAACAAATGATCAGGCTATGGTCTGCTCGCAGCTCCTGGAGCACACTGGAAAGATTTCTGCAGAAAACCCACTGAGGATCGGCACACACAGCTGGCAGCCCACCGCGCTCCCTCCCGGAGCCGGGGACAAAGCCAGCTCCAAAGGAAGGCTGCCACCGCAGGGAAGGAGCTGGCACTGCTCCTGTCCTGACCCTCTGCCACAAGCCCATCCCTTGCCCCAGTCCCTGCAGTGGCCGTGGCTCATCCACACCTGCCCTCAGGAGGGGTGGCACAGGAGAGTCCCAGAGCTGCAAATTGACAACAAAATATTCCAGGAGCCCTCTGACTGAATTCCTAACTGTTCTCCAGGTAAAATGCTCCCTTTGTGGTGCAACTACTGCGTGAAATACGGAAAGTTATTTTTAGGAATGAATCCTGCTAAAATTTGACTAGTAGCCCAAATACTGGGAGCTGTTTAAGAAGGAAGAAAAAATGTGGATAGAGACTCTAAAACTACTAATGTGAAGGAATTATATAATGATGGCAAATGCTTAATTCTCCAAGAAGAAAAATTCAAATTACCAGGAGGGAACAGACAGTAGAGAAGATTGTGATGGCAACTTTAGCTCCTTCTATTAATAGAACTAATAGTTAAAACTGAGAGAGAAAGAAATATTATGTGTGGAAGCCAACACAAGATGTTCTAAAGTGAAAAAATTGCTTTATACTTCTATAAATATGGGACAGCGTAGCAATGCCTTAATTCCTATCCTGGGAGCCTGAAAGGGGTCCTTAGCATCAGGGGAACAGAACCCCTCAAAAAACCCCAGTATAAACTAAATTTACTTGTTTGTAGGAATGCAAGCCACGATAGTTGTAAAGCTGCCTAAACAGCTGAAGGTAAATTAACAACACTGTCACAGAATTAATGCTATTCCTTCCTAGCTGAGTTTTCGCCAAATTTCCCAGGATATGACAATTCTACTGTTCTTCCCAACAAAAAAAACAAAGCTCTAACACCCTAAATTCAGATAAAGGGAAAATATTTAATCTAAAGGCCACAAAAGTCTTCACAGTTTAACCACGTGGCACAAATAGCAACATACTTCCCCCTAGTCAGGCCAGGAACTATTCCAGACTAAAAAAGGGAGACAGAGGTGTTACAAGATACCTTTCAGGCACAGAAGTTTATTTCAGAGACCACGTTTAACTGGTGCTGCAACAGAAGCTGCATGGCCACGGTCAAACACAAGTTCCAAGTGTTGCCTTCCATGGTTCATGTCGTGAATTGCACTCTCTTCACAAAGCTGGGACACGGGCCACTTCCTGGAGTCTGCAATGCCTGGCTTCTTTTCCATCTCCAGCACAGACTTCTGGTGTGTCCCAGAAAATTCACATCATCTAGGGGCCAGTGGGAAAATCACAGACTAAGCTTTTCTACCTCCAAGCAGCATTCTTGGGATAAACCAAGGAAAGAAAGAAAGTGCTCTACAACTCCAGTGATAAAAAGATCCTTCTAAACCTAACAGCATCAATACTGCTGTCCTTTCGAAACTTTAACTTTAATGTCTGATTTGATGCCACACATTATTTTTGTTATGAAACTAGAATAAACCAAAATCAATACAATGCTTATTAAATGGACAAAACATGGGGAGCTCATGGGTCTCAAAAAGCGAATGTAAATTTGGAAACAGTGTTGAGGTCAGTATTTCTAGCAGGGTTCTGCAACATGCAGAACAAAGCTGAATATCTATCTTCAGGGTCAAATTAAAAAAAAAAAAACAAACCCACAAACACATCACTTTTTCCAGACCAGAAATGACAAAGTCAAGTGATAAATAATGAAGTGGAGGATGACAGATGGAGAGACCTGGATCACTTGGCAAGCTGGGTGCAAACAAGACAAAGAAAAGATAATGTATAAACAAGATACTTGTATAAAGTACAAACAAATACTTCAGAAACTAATGCAGCTGTTCTTCCTGGAAAGAAAACTATTCCTGGAAGTAGCTTTCCTGAGAGATTTTGGGGGTCCTTGTGATTGTATCTAGCATGACCCAATTGTGATACTGTGATGAAAAGCTTCCTCAAAAAGGGAAGATCAAGAACTGAAATATTCTTCACTGACACATCAGAATTATGTCCACAACACAGAAAGGGTACAAATGAGCTGAAGAAGAAGAACCAAAATGCTAATTTGAGGGTGGAAATCTCTGTGCTAATTTGAACTTTCTGGAGCTCATTCTTTTAGCTTAGCACAGAGAGGGTTAAGGATGCTTCCAGAGCAAGTGACTTGTGACATTAGTAAATACTCAGATGTAAGAAAGGTACAAAAATTATTTCATTATAGTGAAGTTAACTCTGTCCTTTTCACACCCTTTCCATCTTTCCAAAGGCTGCTTATCTTGCCTTTTCCACCTCAGATGTGTTCACCCTCACCCAAGCTCCTCCTTCCTCCCTTAGATTTTGGCGACACACCCCACACCTAACCAGATGTGGAGCTGCAAGTGCTGCCTGTGGAGCAGAATTTCAGCTGGGATATTTCGTGTGTGCCCCAAAGAGTTTCAGCTCTAAAACCCTCCTGTGGGCAGGATGCTCCTGTGCACTGCTGGGCTGAAGGGCAAGGTGACAGCTCCCACATGGCAGCTGATAGACTCAATCCTTCTGTTTGGCTCAGCGCTTAATCTCTCCTCTTTAGAAGGAGAAACTTGTTCAAGTTTACTAAGAAAATATTTACTGAAGATTTTCAGAAATACGTTTTACATTGAAACACATGAAGCATCTCAGCACTGACACTAATCTAGGCAGCCCCTGAACACTGCAAGGTTAGAAGGCATTTTACCTCTCTATCTTACAACAGCGTGTTGGGTTTGTTTTGCTTCAGATGTTTTGCTGGTTGAGCTTGCCTGGGAAATGCTATCAGTGCTTGAGGAAAAATAAAAGAAAATGTACACACTAGCTGGAGATCAAGTATGTTCTTCCAAAGGAAAAACAAAGCAAAAGTCAGAGTGTTTTGCTGTGTGACCCTCATAATAATGTCTGTATTAGGCCTGCTGTCTTATTATATTCATTTATGTTTGCATAAAGTATTTTGCACAAAACCCCCATACACACCAGGCAAAAAAAACCCCATGTGTTGTTATGTATTGCAGACACACACTGACAGAATGGTTCTAACTCCGAGCTAGTGATGGTCTCTGCTGATTTCCTCAGATAGAAAGAGTTTTTGAAGTTGATCTGTAATTTTTGAGTATTGCTCTGTTTAGTTAGGGAAGAGGCAAGAGCCCCTTGGGAGGAATCTTACTGAAGACTAGAAGCCTGTCTAAAAGCTCTGACTGAAAAAGAAAAGAAAGGTTTGGTCAGGTCTCAGTCAATATGCAGAAGCACAGCATCAGAGATATGCAAGGAGAGCTAAGAGAATTAATTTTTCCTAATTTACTCAGTAAGCAGAGTTTGTTCTTGTTGGTCCATAATAATAACAATAATAGTAATAATAATAATGAATCATGACCTTCACCTTGTATCTCTGCCTAAAACCAGGATTTCACCTCCCAGACTACAAAATATGCTAAGTGCATAAAGAGTGGGAGAAACTCCATTCTCTTCTGGGCAGGGCTGGCCACGCACAAGCACATGTTTTCACATTTTTAGGAAGCCAGACAGCCAGCAGCACGCTGAGAGGCTTCGGGAAGAGCTCACAGTACGTCCCGTCCCTCTATTTACCTCAGGTAATCTCTGCGGCAGAGAATGAGATTTGCTTTTGTGTAAAGAGTTGATCCAACCTCTCCAAGACGACAGTCACAGCAGGCACACTTTAGACAGTCTTCATGCCAGTACTTATCCAGAGCCTTCAGCAGGTACCGGTCCTTGATCTTGCGGTTGCAGCCGGCGCAGCCCTTCTGCTTCCCTTTGGGCTGTACGGATAGCATCGGCACACCTGCAACGCAAACACAGCACTTCCTTTAGAGGGCATCCCAGCAGCTGGGCTGGGCTGCCGGCCCTGGGGCAGAGCTGCGAGCAAACACTGCTGCTGCCGCCATTGCAAGGAGCTCACGTTGCATGGAGCTGACAGCCAAAGGAATCCCAACTTCACTTGCCGTCGCAGGCTAAGAGGGAGTGTCGCACTTGCAGGAACACGGCCCTTTTTTCCTAAGGGTAGGACTGACACAACACACCGGACTCTTTCTCACCAACATCTTGCAGCAGAATAAACTGGCTGAAATGTCAACATTTATTTTTTCCCCTCATTACCCGTACCCTTGTGTTGTTAATTACCTGCCATAGGCAATTAAAAAGAGCAGAAGGGCCATCACTGTATGTACCTCCCTGGTCCAGCATCTTGGCTGAATCGAGTTTGATAGGGAAGGGAGAAGAGTGGGTATAAAAAGATACAGTATGCCACTGTTCTTCGTCTCTTGTGACTCTTGTGGGTGACAGAGGCCTGACCCGACTGAAACCCAGAGCAGGCCAGAGGCTGCTCCAAAATAAATTTGATTCAAAAGCCCTTGAAGACTGCTGAGAATGACCCCACCAGTGCCCCTCTGCCACTAGTGAAGCCACATTCCTTAAGCAAGCAGAGCTTTCCTCCTCCTCGTGTTTCACTGGAAAAAGGTAGCAAAAAGCCAGGAGTTGAATCCTTCCTGGAAATCCCTGCTGGGACTGCAAAGCAGGCATGAGATAGCTGGGTATGAGGTAGTGACAGCAAACTCAGCTCAGGAGACTGGGGGAGACTTGCTGTGGTCACCTTCCCTCTGTGCTGTCTCCAGCTTTTTCCTTTTCTCCAAGCAGCCAGTGCCTGCCATGGTGAGCACTGTGATACCCGTCACCCTTCTCAGTTTAAGAGCCAGGCAGGAAAGGCCTTTATGGAATCAATAGGCAAGGTGGAAAAACAAACAAGGATTGTACTGTGGGTGAGGGACAGGACAGGAAATGATGAAAGAAGAAATTAACTCACTGAGATGCCAGAATTCCATTTGCTCTAAAGCACTGATTCAGTTTGTTATGATTTTTATTTTTACTGCTGTCAGCCACTTAAAATGACAATGCTGGGCCTGTAACAAGCACACTGTGGGCTTAACCAATGCAGAGAAGATGATAAGGGACACTCTGGCACAGCAGCAGATGTCACTGGTTATATACTCTTATACAAAGTTAATCCACCCTTTCTGTAGGAAGCGCTGGATGTCCCAGAAAGCAGCAGCTTGATAACAGAATTATTAACAGTCCCTTAACCAGAGAGGAATGAGCCAGTGCCACTCCAGTAAGTGACATTTGCTGCTTTCCTTAAAAGCCAGGGTGACCTGAGAGTGCCTAATGGTCAGCACATGTAAACCCACCACTGCCACAGTAATAATTGCTTTGTCAGAGCCGCGAGCAGACGACAATAGCACTTAAGACACCTCCACACAAACAGCAAGGTATTGATCCATCTGTAATCAAAGTGGTCTCAGCAGCAGAGACAGGCCAAGTAACATTCAAATACCCTAAAGGCTTAAAGAACCCTCCTGCCCTCTGCTGCAGCACACTCAAAACCCGCTTGCCAAGTCTCTATGAGCAAACTTTCGACACCAGTGACAAATCTGCAATAATGAACTGAAAACTTGTATCTGCATTAGACTGCCACTCATGCAACCTGTAATGCCCCCGAGAGAAATTCTACATACAATGCCACAGCGCATTACACATTTGGAAAGAGGGACAAGACAGAGAAGCATCAGAAGTGGATTATGCTGCAGGTGCCAGAGGTCAGACTGCAGAAGTCTTGTGTGCGTGGTGAGAGTTTCTTTCGAGAACGAGGGAAGTGGTCCTGTGGTTCTAGACACATCTTTACTTGTTTGGGTTTTTTCAATCCAAAATACATTTCAATGGCAAAATGAAGCTTAAATTTTTGAGTAATTTCCATATTCTTCCTGACTCCACTCCAGGAAAACTGCACATTGTGAGAAGAGTCTGCCTTGTGAGGCAGAGAAGGGTGAGCACGTGAATTTGCATTTGCAAGCTGTGCAAGATCAGTACCAGCGATGAAAGAAAATGGTTCGCACCTATGAAAACTAGGACCTAGATGTGAGAATTATGTTTTTAGATAGGAGCCCCAGACACCAGCAAGTCATAACTCACCCCCCAAACAGGCTCTCTAAATGTGTACCCTTAGAGGCAGAGGAGGATTTTTCACAAGGTGGGGGGGTGTCATCATATAATTCTTTTGCAAGATTTGTCTAGGTAACATGAGGATCCTGTGTCTGGAGAGACATGGATTCCACATAACCAGCACACCTTAAACTTAAGAGAGGTGCTGCATGGGTGGGGTTTGAGATCAGCTCTGTGATTCAGAAGTACAAGATCCTCAGCCAGGTGGGACTTCCCAAGGCCTCACTTTTGAATGCAGTGCCCTTTCAGAGGCACAGCTGCCCTCACCCAGAGAGACGGTGCCAATACAGCAGCAGCATCAAGCACAAGGGCAGTTGTGCAGGGATAAAACCCTGGCTGGAGCTTTAGGAGAGGCTGGTTTGATCATTTAGGGCAGGTTAGGAGGGTCTCCTGTGGCAAGAAGACCTGGATGGCTGAGGGCTGACTGCAGGGGCAGTTCTTGCTCCATCTGGGGCCCCGGCAGTCCTTGCTCTCCGCAGCCATCTGAGCTCCTCACTATTGCAAGAGCACCACTGTCTTATGAGAGGCTTCTACAAGTAAGGGGAATGTAACACTTTGATTTGCTTCTAATAACCAGCAAAGGAACAGATACAGATATATTTTTAAGCAGTACCTTAAGCAAGGAAAAAAGCTATGTATTTGGTCAGTGTTCAGCAGGGGGCTTTCTAATGAAAAAAGGTACCATTTCAGAGATCATATGATGTTCAAAGCTGCTATTCCCACTCAGATAATAACGAGCAAGGTCAGCCTCTGCTGGTCAGGTTCAGTGTTTTGAAATTACATTTTGGGCTGTGAGGTTTCCCCCCGACATCCCAACCAGCCGGTCTGCACGGAGCACACAAGCCACTACAGAAAGTTGCAGCTGCAATTAGCTGGTGAGTTGACACAGCAGGCAAGGCGTGAAACAAAATTTCAAAAACTGCCAAACTTGATCAGTAAGGGTTCCTCGAACACTTGCCATGTCATTTCCAAGCAACAAGAGAGAAGCATCTCAGACGCTTAACCCTTTTCACCGTCAGAGGCTCACACAGAGAGGACACAATCAACACCAAACCCTGCTTTCCTCCTCCTGCCTCCTCCTTGCAGCAGACCCTGAAGCAGCCTGGGCTCTGCAGGCAGAAACCACCTGGTAAACTGCTCTTTCTTTTTGGTAATTTTCCCACTGCAAGACTCGGATGCTGCTTCATTTCTGTGTCCATTTCCCCCCCCCACTACTTGCCTAAAAATGCCAAGATAGGCAGTTGAATTTGATAAGGGGTGTGTGGTGTCTAACTGGGGCTGTCAGGAAACAAAGGGGTCATCTTTGACAAATTCCACAAGTGCTCCATGGACGAGGATAAGAAAATGAGAAGCAGTGTTGCAGAACAAGAAAAATTAACAGCTGGACGCTCACATATTTAAATACTTGATCACAGGGGAGCACCGATTATTGCCAAATTCTGAAAGTACCATCAAGTTGCTCTCTCCTCTCCTGTTGCCAGACATCCAGTGCTCTCTTTTCTTAGAAACAGTAGATGAATCCTTTCTATTTCTGGCTACCTACGCTCCCTTCTTTGCCCTTTACAACTTAATAGACTTGCTGCTGGTAAATACAAAACTAAACCCGCTCTGAGTGCTCAGAGCTCCAATACACATTAAAAAATTATAGACACCACCTCTGGACTTACTGAAATTTATGTCTGTGTCTAAAGAGGCTGTTATTGTAGTGAGTAATCCAAACTTTACCACTATTCACAGCTGGACAAACAAGCTTTAATCAGCCCGTATCTGCTCAGTCGGAGTCCTTCTGTAAAATGATTCAGCTGCCTTTATAACACAAGTGTCCACTAAGTACACCTCTAAATTTTTCTAAGCCATTTTACTGATATTTCTATTCACATGGCAATCAGCTGTGGTTCCTCTAAAGGCACTGTTCATAAAGCCCCCTTTCCAAGAGAGCCTGGGAACTTTTCATAAATGGCAGACCTTTTAAATACCAGTTATCTGCACTGGTCCTACGGCGCACGGCTCCACAGTGCTCTGGTCTGCAACAGAGCTAGAGGTCCCCTCTGAAAGCAGGCAAGTTCACCACCTAATTTCTCTAATGCAACTCTAAAGGTTAATTGGTCTGAAAGAGTAATGGGGGACTGCTAGCTAATGATATATGCCTCAAGGCTCTGCAGCTTGCCTGTATTTTATACAGTTGAGTCCAGAGCATAAAACACAGGTGATATCACCAGGACTTTTCAGACCTCCCTCCAGTCCAACTCGCCCCCCTCAGCCCTCAGCTACACCCACACGTGTGGGGAGAAGGCAGCAGGAGCTGAAGGCAGCTCTGTTCCACCTGCATTTCACGCCTTATTAGAGGGGGCTCGGAGAAGTGCCGCCGCTGCACTCCTCATTACCACTGCAGAGAACTAAAAACAACCCTAATGAGCAGAGCCGGAGCGTACAGTACGGGCTGGGAGGAGGGACGTCCTCCCACTCTCCCCAAGGAATCCGGCCAAAATCTTCAATTTGCCATTTATGACAGCTAATTAGTTATTCTATTCAAAATCTTTGCTTTAAATAAAAGAACTAATTATACACAAAGGTCAGTCCCCCACCTCCTGTGAAGCACACATAATTGGCTTATTTCCCCAACATTGTGTGTATGTTTTACACAATGCTCTCAGGCAGATGGCTTTAACTCTTTCCCTCGACAAGTTTTTTGGTGTTGGCTTTTTTGTTGTTGTTGGGGCTTTTGTTTGTTTGTTTGGGTTTTTGTTGCTGTTATTTTGTCTTCTTTTTTAAACCCCAAAACTTTTCCTCAGAGTTGCTACTTTAGGAGTAAAAGCTTGCTCAACGACAAAGCAAATAACTGTGCACACGCACAATACTTCTACTCTCCAAAAGGTTTGTGACAATCACTCCCTGTTGCACAGCACCTTGCACAACATAGCACTGGAATTAAGTTTTTGTTCTCCAGCAAAAATTCTTCCTTGAGCAGTGCCTTCAGACACTGCTACCAAATTTCTGAACCTTCTTCTGCCAAACAACACAGTTACTGCCCGTTTGCATTACACTTATTCATTTTTAATCATTATTTATATTATTTTTAAGTTTGTTTGGTTTGGTTTCTTTACTTTATAAAAATGGTTATTATAAGGATGCAGCATTCCAGTGCTAAAAGCAACTCTGGTTTAAAGACCAGACAGGCAATAGAGCCTAGGTTCAGAGTTCCACTTGAGAGAAAAAATGTTTATTTCTAGCATCAACACCCTTTAAATGAACTGACCTTCTTTTGCCTGCTAACAAAAACCCCAGCATTTGGCTGCAAAGGATGAAAAAGTAACTGAAGAGTAGGAGTAATCTTATTAACTTCTGTCTCATCACAATAAATAGGCTGCAGTCTTATGTCTTTTATCAGAGGATCTGATATCATTTAAAAGCATTAGAGCCCTGCATCACCCATTTAAGTAAATGCAGACAGTCATTGCCAAAAAGATGCAGTGAATTTCATTCCCTTAAAAAGAAACTCACTTTGTGTTCCCAATATTGTATTACTCACCTTCTATGAATATTGCACCTTGTGAAAGAGTCAGACCTTGCACTCCCACTGAAGGGAGAGCACGCTGTCTCGGGCATCTTCACCAAGAATTTCATTGGAAGAATTATGGCCAGCAAGGTGAAACTCATCATGTCATCTGTACATCCAATTAAAAACGTTACATTTGGAACACCAAGTACTTGCAGCTAAATGCTTATGAGTAAGCCTTAGACCATTCATCAAAATTATTCAATGAGAAACCAATGAAATCTTTTTTCACTTCCAGTTTCATGCTGCAATATATAGCCGGTGATTTTTGCAGGGGGGTTAGCAATTCATTTGGTATATTCCTTCTTCTGAATCATTACTGAACAAATTTCCCAAGCATGGCAAAAAAGTAGTTGGAGAGGGCAGTTAATAGGAAAACAACATTTTGATCATCACTTCTATTTTGGCTATTCTATACCCCTCTGCCCAATAACACAGCAACTTTTTTTTTTTCTTTTGTCCATACACTTCATAACAAGCTGTAGAGAAACATATTTTAGAATCTAGTGTCTCCTGGCAGTTTCAGCTACCTAAAAGTGACCCAAAGCTTCATGAGTGGCTTAAACCCCATTCAATCTCACATGTATGGACCCTGCTTTCAAGCTATTTCCTCAGACATACCCACATAGCCAAAATAATTACTGGCATAACTTGAATGATGTACCTGTAGGTCCTGATTCAGGGCATGAGGTTTAGGATTAGAATCCAGACTTTGATTTTGCCCACAAGTTTTGAGTCTTTCAGTACCTGTTTTTAGCCTCCCTCAATTACAGAATTGTTCCTACCAGAGGCCAACCCGAAGCTATAAAGAAACACATGGCAGCAGGGCTAAACACAAACCATAATAATTGTTGCTGCAAGACAGTTCCTATAAATCATTTCAGGAAGCAATGTTTTCCCTGTGCTCATAAAATGTGTTTGTTTGAGCTTTAATTTTTCGTAATTGGCATGTGTCCAAAGTTTATTCTTAGCACATCCAGTGTTTCTGTAAAATCCATTTTTACTGTTTGAAGCCCTGGAAGCAGTACAAAGACATGCAGATTTCTTCTACTTTCAACCCAATCCGAGAACATTCTGATCAAGTTTTCTCCATTAGTCACAATTTAGCATACTGCAGTCTGGCAAAGGTCCTGATTTCAGGTGGGCAGCTCCCTCCTTCAGTGTCTGTAGTAGAAAAAATTCTGGCACTGGAGTGACTACACTCAAACCACCTTTCCAGTAGTATAAGAATGAGAAAAATCTATTATTAGGGACGACTTGCCTGAAATTCATCCCATATTCTTCAACAGTCCATTAATTTGCAGGTGACCATTGGAAAGACACTAACCTCAAAAGTTGTCTGTTTAGTGGGTTTGGTTGTCAAGAGCAAAGCAGTGGAAGAAGAGTCTCTGAGTCAAATGGTCACAAAGGTAAGAACTCATTCCTCACTTTTCAGCTCTTTTAAGAATAACCTGTGTACCAAAATTAAATCCAAGGCAGGGTTTGCTTCCCTCCCCTTTTCCAACAGGCAAGAAAATCAAATGGAAAAACCTTCTATCAAGTTAAATACCCCAAAGAAGCAAAAACTCCTCAGTTATTTCCGGCTCAGGTGTGATGCTACACAATTCTCACCTCCCAGTTAAAATGGCCTGTTTAACATACCGAGATTCCGAGACGTGAGCAAAGAGGTGTGGTGCAGCAGCGCTCGGGTTTAGCAGTGAAACATTAACAGCGCCCTGACAGATCTGGCATGCTATATATGTGAATATTCTAAGGAGAATAGAACTATATCATTGCACAATCATCATCATCTTTTCTTCTGCCTCTTTGCAGACATACACAATGTCAACCTAAGCTTTCGGCAACCTTAATAGAATTTCAGTGCCCACTGCCAAATGGCCATTTGATGTTCTGCTCTGTGTACACTGATGAAGCAATCTGTCACAGCCCTTAATGCAGGCAATGATGACTATCCAATCTAAAGCTTTCACAGGCTTACAGAAATTTCTCAAGACTTTTGGAGCCTATAATAATTTGCGCAATACCACAAAAGAATTTGGAATCCTGGTGTGCTCTGTATTTAATGAAATATGAATATACTCCTTTAAATGTTTCTAGAAGAAACCCTACTCAGGCCAAAGGCATATTTTATACCATCAATCACCAGAAAGTTGTGCTGGCAACTCTGAAATAGAAAATGCTATTGTGATTGCAAGTTATTGTAGTATGAATATAACAGCCCCTCCTGCCCCTGTCCAAACTTACTGCCAAGCCAAGCACTGATGTTCATGCCCTGCACAAGATTAGTGTAATAAATATACTAGGACTAAAATTTATTTGAATATAAGAGGCAAGGACAGATTTGCCTATGGAGAAAGAGGGAATCTATCTACTTAATGCAATGTGTGCAAGAGATACAATTGCTGTTGACTGACCTTCCAGAAGTCGTGAAATACACTTCCCCAGTGATTTAGAAAGATGCAGTTATCCACCAAACCTATACTCTTCTCCCTTTCCTAGCAAAACCAGAGCAACCCATCTGCTATTAAAAGTTGAAAGGAGAGGGGCAAGCTATTTCCTTGTCTTCTTGTTGAAAGGAAAAACACAACAGACAGTCCTTTGCAGGACCATTTGCATGCTGAGCTGTCAGACCATGCACTTTCCATTAAAGAGATAGCATCCCTTTTCATAAGTCCATTTGGGATCCATTTTAGCGTTATCTAAAAATCAAATCTACATGGTAATCCTTTTAATGTACTCTTGACTTTTAAAAACAGCTTTATGTTCCTTCAGGAAATGTTTTAAGCCATTACTCAGTAATTACTACTCACCCATGAAAACACTGATCTTTTACAATATATAATCGGTTTGCTGACTTAAAAAATAAAGCAGACAGGAATTTTGTTTCATGAAAGTAGCAAAGGAAAACCAAGGGTAAGACAGCATCCCAGCTCTTCCTCCCCCCTCAATTATACCCAAGTGGTGTGCTTTTCCTGTTGTATGAGAGAAGCTGAGGTGGTCACAATTCCAAGTGCCTGTGTGTGGACACTCAGTCTCAGTTGTACACTGGAGAGCATTGTGCAAGTTAGCCAATAAATAAATTCTGATTTAGGAAGTGGAGTTTGTATCATTGGAGATATAAATAATATCCTAACCTTTTGCAGCCCTGAAGTTTTAAGTGACACTACAAAACCTTCCAAAAAACTGCAGAATTTGCGGAGCTGCTTTGATAAGCTTCAGCTGCACAAGAACAAGTCTCAGAAGAGGTGTCAGAAATGGTTCACATCTAATGCAGCTTTACTGGATTTATCCACAGCTGCACTCAACATAAGAATGCTCAGTCAGACTCCAGGGGCTTGAAATTACCTTAAAAGTCCTACTACCATTTCCTGAAGGATTTGCCTTGCTCCCTTCCAAGCTCCTTGACATACCCAGAGGTGACTGGGAGGTAGAGGAAAGTTTGAGTGAAATGGCAACCCAGAACTGCCTTGTCCTTGGCAGCAGAAGCCAGAAAGAGGAGCAGAGTGCATTTTGCTCAGGCATAGCTGCTGTCTGAGAAAGATCAGACAAAAGCCCATGACTTGTATGGTGCAGTCACTCAGCTACAGGAGGGCCCTGGGTATCAGTTTGACAATGCAGTCTGTCAAAGACCCAAGATGTTTAAACAAAGTGTAGCCTACCAACAACCAATCCTTCCTCTCCCAGTTCTGACCCCAGAGAGCACAGTGCCCTTCATGATGGCTCTGGCAAAGCAGTTTAATATTTCAAGACTAGATAAAGAGCAGGGTGATGTTTGTCAGAAAGAATTTGCTGTACCTTGTGAATATTATAAACCAAAGTTGTTCTCTTAATGCCATGAAGATAGAGAAGGCAGAGAAAGTAGAGGCTAAATACTTCATTGCCTCTGTTCTTCTGTTTACTGAGGTCTAACTTAAGCCTTACTGAGCCACAGTTTGCTTCCACAGTCAGATTTTACCCTCATTTTGCTACTGCAATTAGGACAGAGAAAGTCCCACTCTTGGGCATTTCCCCTTTCATTCCCAGGAAGAGGCATGCAGACCCCAGTGCAAGGCTGTTCGTTAAATTTTTGTTACGGCTCCAGTTGGCCAGTAACTATATGCCTCAAATTAATTTTTATTATTCACTTTTGATTAAGCCAGGGCTCACAAGCCACAGCTGGCCATTAATGCTACCCTTCTTTACAAGAAAATATGCTGATAAGAATGAAAAGTGGTTTCTTGGCTGTTGTATACTCATTCTATAATGAGTTCCTCTGAGGTGACATATAGAGGCAGGATTTGAGCATTATTACCCTGGACAACAGCAAAGACACAAGTAGAATTGCAAGACTCTTTTCTTTTGTTCCTTTTTTTTTTNCCAAACAAGGCTTTGAAAACATTGCTGCAATTCATATATTCCAGACTAAAGTGAGCACTACTCACTTTTGGGTTTGGGGCAAGTTAGCATGACATTCAGTTTGCATTAAAGCATCCTAGAAGTCATATGATGTATATCATAACAGAGCATATTCTACTCTATTAAGCATTCAGGAGCCTCACAGTATTCAGAATATGGATGAGAAACTGGAATTGCACAAGACATTCCTCCTCTTACAACTGACCACTGAGTTGAATTCAAGCTGATCCTGAGGGAGCCATTTTCATTAACCTACTGTAGCTCTCTAGTCCTATTCCTTGAATTTCAGACCACCACCACTACAAGAATTTATGACCTGCACTTTGGACGGTGCTCACACTTCATTCTTTTCCTCAATGCATCCTGCTCCTCTGGATCATTACTACTGCTTCATGTAGCAACCCATCCCCTTAAAGAGGAAGCCTGCTCTTCAGTTCAGTTCTCCATGCCCCATTTAATTCTCACAAACACACGTGAAGATGGTGATGGTTGCACTTGGCCAGCAACAATGAGAAAACATAATAATCACATGACCCGACCCAATGTGCAGAACTGAAAGCCTCCTGAAATTTACCTCCTGAAGCCTGGCCCAGATATGGAGCTACTAATGCTTTGCCTGAAACCTCAGACTAAAAAGAAATTCTAAACCAGCAACCTTCAACTCCAAAAACTGCCACATTTCCAGGCCAAAAATCTTACTGAGCAGCTTTTCCTCCGCTCCATTTCCGTGGGAGTGCCCGCCGCTGCGTGATTTGCTCAGTTTTCGCCCACCTCATCATGAGACTCCTGACTGCTGAAAAGAACTCCTTCACTGAACTAATGAAATAAGGAGTCTTAAGTGCCCTGCAATCCTTTTTAGAAAAGGCTATATCTCCAGATGAGTCTCAATTTCACAGCATCAGGGAACCGTGTGCCAACGCGCTGAACCGGAACGCCAGGGCTAGCAGGAGTTGCAGACAACAATGCTAACATCAGGGTTATTTTAGATTAGAGCACTTCCAAATCAATTTTGGATTTAAACTTTTAAATGCACTCTCCAGAAGGAATCTGCACTGACTGAGTATTTTCAAGGCTAATTTTCTAAGCTTGAATGAAACTCATTCTTATCTAAGAAAAAGATGCAACTAACCTTTGCCACAAAGACTGGGTCACAGCTAGAAAACGAGGCAGACAACAGTCCTAGAAAGGAATAAACTGCCTAACTACACATCCATAAAACTGCTAACAACAACAACAGAGCCATACTGATTGTGTTGGGAAGCGATTTTAACTGAGGCCAGAAGCTGTCAGGATATTTGGAATCCAGGGCACTCGTCCTGTTGCTGAGGTACCCCATCTCCCACAAGCAGTCCCATTCCAGCAGAGGTAAGGGAATGCTCTGGGATATCCAGGTGAGCACTCCAGGAATGGGCATCGTGCTGCAGTGGGATAAAGGAAGAGCTGAATATACACAGCCTGATGGCAGTTTTTTTCCAGACTGAAACTCCTGCCGAATTAAGATAGATCCTCAGCACTCCACAGAAAAGAAAGTGGTTGTGATGAGAGAAGAGAATTTGTAAGACAGATGGGAGAGTTAAGGTTAAAGTTCAGACCAGAAGCAATTAAGACGGGTAAGAGTGCTCTGCAACTTGACACAGGTTTGCTTTGTATTCAGAACTTTTCACTAGCATTAAGCATCTTAACTTGTGTATAGAGAGATTATAATTAAAACCTGACATGCTTAAATTAGCCATTTAGAAAAGGTTCTCCAGAAAGCTTTTAAAGTAGACTAAACATATCTATTAAAATGGAAGAAAGGGGAAAAAAAAAATCAGAGCCATTTTCAGTTACAATAGTTTTCCCTACCTAGATATTTCAAGAGATTAGACAAATTTGAAATCAAAGTTCTGCAACTGTCCAAAGCCACTTAACAGGGGGGAGAGAGAGGAAGCGTGGCAATTAGAAAGACCTTTAAAAAACCCTCTATTTAATAGCCACAATCCTCTGGATGAACATAAGCACTCCAGAAACCCCATTAAAAAAAATTAAAAAAAAAAAAAAAGGGGCACGAGAGAGAGAGAGAGGAAAAAAGAAGAGAGATCCTTATTTCCCTTTGGGATTTTGAGCACTTCAGGGAATGCTCTATTATGGCTCCCCAGGGACGGGGGAATTATGTCAATCTGTCACAAGGAGGGCAGTTAGTGAGGGAGGCAGCCTGGGAACTGGCTTTCACCAGCCCATTCCAATTAAAGCATAGGGAGCATTTTCACCTCACACTGGCTATTCAGATTAATTCCTAGTGTTTCAATGCCATACAATTTTTCTATGAGTTCAAGCAACTGACTATAAAGCAAATTTGCTCTGTATCAAAGAAAGGAACATATCCACCAATGCCAAATGACACCAGGTAATTTATTCCCCCTTGAAAGAAAAAAGCTACAAATATTTTGATATTTCAAGAAAAAGTTCACAGACTGTAAGCATCTATTAACCAGGTTTGTGAAAATAAAAGTTATTAAGGGCAAGGCTGCTGCGAAGTCCACCTTTTTACTTCCAAATCATATTATTTTCTTTCTTTACCTGCCTCGCCTGTTCAGAAAGCAGAGGCAGTCCTGGAAAAATGTGGCTGGACATCTAGCTGAGACACAAGACCCCAGGCTTGGCTTCCCAGCACACACATCCAGCCCTGCCATGCCCTCTTCTACTGCCCAGGCCAAGCAAGCAATCGCAGCTGGCTCTTGGCACACCTTTTGGTAAGGAAACATCTTCAAACATTTGCTTATTAACCTAAAGAAACTCTTATTAACATTAGGAACTACCCTACATTATTCCTAGCTCTGACTGCTCCCAGAGCTGCATCAGCTTCTCTCAGCCTTCATTTTTAAAGCTCTGGAGCAGATGTTTTTATACGCATGAAGTGCATGATATGGGTATTTGGACAGGCCATGGGGTGCCCTTGTCACAACCTGTAGCATGTTGGAGACTCAGAAGTTTCACCATCGCAGCATCCTGCTTTTGGGTGAGAGAGGAAGGTGGACAGATACTGGAGGAACAGAAGACAGCAAAAATGTTACACAAAATACGGTGCAGACACAAGTACTGTAGTTCTTCAAAGTAAGGAGAGAGCCAGCGCTTGTCCCTCAGAAAAATAATCAAGCTGCAGCAGCAGTGATCGCTCTAAACCCATGTCATTTATCTGCAGCCTACATTCACTGCCTCCACATGCAAACTGTAATCCTCTTCTCCAATCTGCCTCAACTCTACTGCACTCCACGCAGCACCTCTTTTCAGAGGAGTGCCTAAATTATCTAAGCGCAGGAAAAAAGAATGTTACTTTAAAGCAAGCCATGATCTGCCACAGCAAAGCGTGAGATGAGTAATTTGTTACTTCAAGTCCTAGGAGGTCTTTTATTTTTTTTCCTTGAGTGCCAACAGTATTTGAAGCTGTAATGTGCATATAGAAATCTCAATTTACTTTGCTTCATCTCCATAGCCCACCAGTGAACTTATACCTAATTTACAGTGAACCAAAAGTCTGATAAGAGAAAAACAACACCTGCTCCAGATCTAATACCTATCGGAAGTGTGTGAATGAGGTTTTCCAAAGCTCAAGATCCATTTGGATCCTTAACTGAACGGCTTACAAACAGGAATTAGGTGAAAAAGAGTTCATATCTGCATTTCAGGCACCCTGAAGTCCAAGTAAAAATATCTATCCCAGTTTTGGTCATCTGTAGCAGCAATTTCACAGCAACTGCCAGGTGTGCAATTGCCACTCTGCTTTCAGAGAATTAAACAGTAGAAGACTTCTCCAGAGACTTCTCACTTCTTATGCGGGTTCAGCCTTATTTTCACTTTATTCCCAAGCCTAGGGCATCTGAAATCTGTCTCCACTCCCAAGCAGGTGCACCAGGCACACCAGAGGAGGGCAGATCCCTCCTCCCAGTGCTGTAGCGGGACCATCGCTCTGCCCTCCACTGTCTGTCCCACTGTGCCTCTGCCTGCCCCTGATGACAGCTGCCTGGGACAGGAGGATTTTCTCCTGCAAGTTCCCAGCAGGAATTCTTCTCCCAGGTGAGAGCTTCTGCTCCCCTCTGAGAAGAGTTTGGCTCAGTTGTCTCAAAAATCCTCAGTGGTGACATCTCCCTGTTGTTTTCTCCTCTCTCTCCCAATTCCTGCAGCCCCTCTCTGTGGGTACCACCAATAAGATGGCTCTGAAATGAACTTACTAAGCACTCTCTAGTCTGTCAATAGAACTGCTGGCCAGCTTTGATGGACATGTGCTCAAAAGCCTACAGCTGATCTCTGACCTCTGGGAAGCAAAAACTTGTCACTATTATATGACATCACATGAATCAGGTACTCCAAAATATTTATTTTAATGAGCTCCATGACAAACTATTTCTACAGTCTGAGCAACCAGAAAACTTGGTTTTTTAAAAAAAGAAAAATTATTCCAGTGCTGACACTGCATGCTTTTTGTCTAGAGACTCCTACATTACAACCATAGAACTGCAGGGTGAAACGTGTCCATCTCAAGAGAGACGTAAAGCCAACAGGCAGCACAATTTAAACAGCCAAGAAAACCAGGGGAAATGCTTCCAATGCATGAGTGCTCTGAGACATCCTCTATGTATGCAAAACAGGCACCACTTCCATGCCTGAGACCTGCCCATCCCTCTCTCCAGGATCAACCCTCAGCAATAACAACAGTTCATCTGCTGCTGAGAAGGTCAAGGGCTCCCCAGCCCTCCAGAGATTTGAGCTACTGGTTCCACAGAGTCTGCCAGTATCAAACCTGACACTTAGATTAGTAGTTACTCCCCAGACATATCTAATTTCCCATTTCTTCAGTTTCTAGTGTCAAAATACACTTGCAGTACAATATGCAAACCTCCACTGACAATATCTTCTCTGTCTCTTCAGTTGTGGTGGGAGGACTGCCTGTTTTCTTCAGGAAGAAGTTGTACTTTATGTTAATGTATTATCATACTCATATACCCCTGAGCTCATGTTTTTCTTATACAGCATCAAAAATGGTCAAGTTGCATTCCACAGTTACCATCACGCTATCAGCAGACAGAAAAATATTTCAGAAGTTAGCATGTAAGACAGATGCTCTGCATTATAAACACCAGAGAATGATCAGTCTTTGATATGCACTTCATGGATGGCTTCATCACAGCTCCATTTGGTGGCTCTCCTTGAGCCAATCCACTGCAGCACTAATATTACCGTGGTAAGATTTGAACAAGCACAGGGACCTGCACGTTCCCCTCCTCAGAGGCCAGTGAAGAGTTAAACCAAGGCACCACTTCTTCCCATTCCTCATTACAAGATTGGAGCAAACCTGTGTCCTTGCCTCTTCCACAGCCTTTATGTATTAAAACTATTATTCAGTTTTACTCATCATGAACAGGGCTTGCCCCATTTTTATCCTAAACTGTGAAGCAGCAATTTCTACCAGCACTTCTGCAATCCAGGTTCACCCTCACACACCCACAAAAGCTCCTGCTGCATCTCACAAGAGCCACCATCCCTTTGTTTTGGGATGCCAATGCCTTAAAAACCTTACAAGTAGAAGGGACAACCTGAGTAATTTCATGCCCAGCTGCAAGGAATTTTTAACAGGGAAGGACACAAAATGAAGCTTAAAGGGCAGGTATTAAATCTCATCAGTCCACCGTGTGCCAAGGGTATTAAGAAAATTTGGAACTACAACAGAGCTCTGCTTCAAAACCTACAGACCTGGTTCTCCAAGGCTATGTATTTAAGTGGCTTGCAGACACATGCTTGTGTCATTCAAGATGCTTTTACACTTTTACATGGGCCAAAGCTGCACAGCAGCCTGCACACTAAAGCTGTTCTTGCACAGCACGTGGCTGTGGAGAACAACTTGTCCTCATCAGCTACACTGGGGCAAACAAGCACCAGCTTTGTTCCATTACCTACATTTATTATGTGGCTGCACTGGCTCCTTTCCCTCTCCCTCTGTCTGTCAAACCACAAGCCATCTCTGAACTCTGGGACTTTTTATAAAACTGATATTGCCCATTTTCGAGTTCTCTTAATTCAGGGACAATTCTACAGAAAAAGTCCACATTTGGATGCAGTAGACCTTGTAAAGTGTTGAGAGAAGAAAAAGAATGCAGAGGCTCAGGCCACAGAAACAGCAAGAGGATATCAAATGTTGCTTTAAGTGCTGAACTATTTGTGCTTTGAAAGAAAAATGCCTTCAAGAATCCCAGCAGGAGTCACCTCTATATAAAGACTTTGCTTATAAAGGGACATTTATTCTTCTCAATTAATGGTATTCTGATAGACACGTTTACATTTCTATGCGTCAGAGTCAGTAGAATACAGAATGACCGAAGGCCTCGTATTTTTCTGAAAATAGCCATAAAGGGATCTAAAGGTGACAAAAAAGAAAAAAAGAAGAGAAAAATCCACATTTTCTAGAAGAAATATGATGTCTTTTGGTTCCTTACAGTTCTGAATCCTGGTTAGTACAGCAAGGCTTTAAAAATACAGATTTAAACCTGCAAACAGCAAAGCAAAATACCACTACAGCGCCTCATGAAATTAGGTGACAACCACACTGAGAGGCAGTAATAGATCTTGATCACATCCTCCCATGGATTATTAGAGAAACCTAATGTGGCAGAACACTGCATCGTAGGTTTCTAGAAAAATGAATTGCTAGAAATCTCAAAAAAATTCCCACTTTTCCAGCAAAATGTATATGATGTTACTGGATTTCAAACATCCAAATTAAAAGGAGATAGAGAATGAACATCTTCATCTTGTAAGAGAAAACAATTTTTGGGGGGGAAAATCTAGAAATAAAAAGCCACTTCAGTGACATGTTGTAACTGAAGCACCAATAAATTCTTCCCACATACACACACACAGGTTGCTGGTGGCACAGCACGGACATGGCCAGGACTGACACACAGATGTTTGTCACTTGGGAGACTCCCTAGGGCAAGGAGAAAAAGACAACATTAACCCGACCATGAGAAGGTAAGGATCACATTTTTAAAAAGCCAAAACAGTACAAATAAAAGTGCAGGTACTTAAGGTCCAAAAGCATTGCACTGCCCAACTCTCCGAGTCAACAGGTTGTCTTTTAACATGTGAGCACACGTACATCAAGCACCAACTCCTTTTTCAGTCACCTCCAAATAATGTGTGTATCTAGAAGAACAATTTTACTCATGTTCACTCTCCTTTCCCTGCTGAAAGAGCTTCAGACTGTTTGCTTTACCAAAAACTGGAACACTGGTTGGTTTTATCGTTGGATAGGTTTGTTGTGGGCATTTGGTATTTTGTTGTTGTTGTTGTATTTAAAATTAAGAATACCCCATAGAAAATGAAACCTTCCCATCAAGTTACAGAAGACGTCCAATAAAACTGCCAATTCAACTATATAAATCTACATGTTGTGGGTATTCCCACCCAACGGCCTGATGCTAGACTTGTAAATAAATAATTCAGTACTCAAGTAATAGCAGCTAAATTTAAAAAGCACCCACAAAACCTACTAGCTTTAACTGGAGCCTTCAATGCCAAGATTTGGTTTCTTGGGCAGGGCGGGAAATGCAATTTTCTACTGAGGGGAAGTACAAGTGTTGAAAACTAATTCAGCAATGCCTCCAAGTACAGAAGTTGTCCCTCAGCCCAGGGGACTGGGGATTTGTGGGCTCTGCCACCACCTCCAGACTCACAGGACAAGCCCACCCTAAAAACCCTCGAGAAGAGCTGCAAAGCCAGCAGCTCCCAGTTTGGATTACGCATTGTGAACCAGAAAAATTTCAGATTATAACTGCAGTTCTGCCACTGATTTTTACAAGTGAAAATCTCTGCACCGGTGCCTTCGCTGGTGACAGGGAGCCAGCAATGCCAATTATTTCCAAAAGATTTCAAGTGGTCTCCAGCACTGTGAAAAACAGCACCAAGTTGCTTTCTAAGTGTAAATGTGCTGCCAGCTGCACAAGATTTAACATAACAGACTACACTTATCTTATCCTATGATCCTTTATCAAAGGCCAGGTAGATTAAAGAGATTAAACTTTCTGGAGTATTTTAAAATTTCCATGAAGTCCCCACACGAGTTTACAATCCACAAAAAAATCTTTGGAAACTGTGAGGTGCTCTGGCAGATACAACGTAGATGTATCATACCAGCAAAAAGGCAGTTTTCCCTCCTTTTAAATGATGGAAAGTCAATTTGCATCATAATTAAACCAAGGCCCTGTAATGTTACTTTTAGTTAAAACAGTAAACTACTATAATAAAAGTGTACCTGGGGAATATTTAGAGAAAGCACTAATGATTTCTTCCCCAGTGGTTAATAAATTGACTTCCAGATCAATTTGTTCATGATAGAAACTTGAGAGCATAAACAGTTACACAAGCACATTAGAGTGTGTCTTTCTCAGTATAAATGATTTATTACAATGATTAGCAGCACATAAACAATTTAAAATACAACTCTAATTAGCTTTTTGGAAGAAAAGGAGAAAAACCTTCCTGACTCCTTCTACACATTATGTTTTACTTTTCTAAGTGTGTACTTTTTAATTAAATCCAAATGTCACAATAAATTTAAAGTGTTTTATTACCACCCTGGCTAACTAAGCCATTCATGCAAACACCCATTATATTAAACCAGATGCAGGACTGAAAGTGGTTGAGGAGAGATGAGAAGGAAAGGGGGGAAGGCAATTACTTCTATATTTGACAAGAGATTTGTACAAATGTTTAAAGAAAAGAAGATCTTTGGCAAGGTTTCTCTGTTTTATCCAGGGATGCCGGCCAGCTAATTGCTCTTTAATACCTGTTTCCAAGTTTGAAAGCATCGCACCAGGTTAAATTTCCCCCATCCAAAGCAGGAGGGGGCAGGAGAAGCAGTCTGTACGAAACCTCGTACAATTCACCACAAACAGCCAAAGCAAACCGTGCTCCAGGTGGAGGTACACACACCCATTTCCGTGCCTGGGGAGAGCAGAGGGATAAAGACACGTCCTTCCTAAAAGCTTTGAGACCTCTCCCACGAGCTGGCTGACAACCAGCCCTTGCTGTTCCTGATGACCATCACTCCTCTGTGGGATGAAGGGCCACCTCCCCTTGGCAGTGTCTAGGGGGGAGGTGGATGTGGCTGGAAACCCCAGACAGCTGTCCATGGCTGGTGCCATCAGCACAGTGAGGGACAGCAGCAGCAGAGGGCATTTCCCTCTTACCTGCGGGGAAAAAGGGGAGAGGAAGGCTTCGGGTTAAAGGGAGCTGGGGAGCTGTGAGGAAAAAAAGGAGGGAGGAAGAAGGAAATCCAGCCCTAGACCCTCCCAACCTATGCGGCGATCCTGAAGCCTCAGGGCCACTCCGCAGCACTCTGTTTTACTGCTTCCTCAGCAGCCTGGTCTAAACAGGACAGATTTAGCATAGTTCAACAAAAGCTACCCATTAAAGAAAGCAGCTGTGATTATTAAAATAGGTTAGAGAAAATGGGCATGGTGCAGATAAAGCTTTTGACCTCAGCGTGCAGCTCTCTCAAGAACATTTTAGCATAATTTATCTAAATTAAAAACCAAACACCAAATTCCAAAATGGCACAAAAAGATCGTTTAAAAATGCGATTAAAAAAGCAGGTCAAGGGTTGGAAATTAGTAATTACTACTACAATTAACCAAAATCAGACAGAGACACATGAATTGTGCACATTACTGCAGTTCACATCAGAAAGGCAAATGTGAGCAGAGCACAGAAGAAAAAGCCGCAAGTTGCAGAACCACTGGTATAATTAACCTCTGCCACAGCAGAGGACCTGCTCTTGTAAAGTCTGCGTCATTTGTTTCTAGAGAGAAGTGCTGCCAGCTCCTACACCCAGCTATCACACCACGCTCTTCACCAGCAACCCAATTCCTTGGAAACCAATATTTTGATTTTCTTCCAGTCCAATATCTTAGTGCATCTTCACCCTATTAGCACTGCGTTTGCCCTTCACCTCCTATTTTAACAGTTCTGAAAAAGATGAGAGAGGCCAACATCTGAACGTCCTGGTATTGAGAAGGGGTCATTTGCCAAAAATGCCACCTGCTAGAGTCCATATTGTTTGAGAGCAAAAGCCTATTGAGAGCTGCAAAGAACAAAACATAAAGGTTTTCTAAAACAGACTACTTAACACTGGATGGAGACAGAAATACTCTGTATGCAACTAACATCCTTCATATGATTTTCCTTAGGTTTTGGGGGGATAAAAGATAATTTAACAATTAGCACTTTGTTCCCACTTCAATCTCAGAAGGGCTCTTTGTGAGCTTCCTTGGAACAACTCTGAAAGAGCTCAGTGGGAAAGAACAGACTGACTACTATTTTGAACTATAACCAAAATGAACTATTCTCCAGGTCCTCCCTTGAAGCTATCATCTACTTTAGGTTAGATGAGGGAAATCTAGGTTCAAATCTTATTCAAGCTCCAGTTTAATTTTGAGAGCTCAGAAGGCTCCACAAATCATTTTAAGTTAAAGTAATGAAAATAGGTGAACTTGAGAAGGTGGACAGGCACGAATGATCTCTTCCAAAATAGGGAAGAATCCATCTGTTCCCTTTTAAAGTGCATAAAAGTCTTTGTAGCAGTAATGAAAATTCAAGGATGTAAGTCATGGACATCATAGCAGTCTATTAGAGAGAGGACTGGGGCTGTATTACAGAATACTGTGAGCTGCGGTGATTATATAAAAGGGATGCAGCAAAGGCAGCATAGCAGAGGGCAAGTCAAATGATTCAAGGACTCAAGAATCTCAGCTTTTCAAAAATGGAGGGAGAAATGAAGATTTCTGTCTTTTGAAGAGGAAGGATGAGTACAGAGCCGCTCGGATGTCTGAGAGAAGCTGTGAAGATGAAGGCATAAAGCGGAAAGGGCTCCTCAGATGCAGAAGGCAAATGGCTGCACCTCCAGGTTTGCACCACAGCCAGCACAGGGACAAACAGGCACAGCCACAGTGCTTGGGAAGGTCTCTGCACTTCCTCTCTTCGTGCCACACGCCAAACCATCCCCTCCAGCCATGCACTGTTGGGCAGGAGGAAGACACAGCCTCCAGCCAAGCACCTCAGCTGAGGCAGAGCTGGTGAGGGTATGGGACACAGCTGGGGGCTGCCCTTGGAGTGTCTTCAGCCGCCTCCAGCTTGAAACAGGGGCTGGCTTCTGCTTCCCAGCCCTGTGCCAGCAGCACCACCAGCTCCCTCTGCACTGCTTCCCACAGGCCAGCCACAAGGCTGGAGGCACCGAGTGCTTGCAAGAACTCTGCCACCCCACAGCAGAACTGGACATGAAACCACCCTTTTGAGCCCGCTGCATGGGACTGTGGCTCAAAGACAAATGCTGCTGGATCTCTTGCTGGATCTGGTTCCTGTGAGGCACCCTGTGCAAAACCAGCCAAACCTCATGAGAAGACTTAAAACAAGTTGATCAGTCAGCTTGTAAAATAAAGACCAAATGCTGACAAACCCTTAAGTAGTTCTAATTATTCTTCTGTGTGTTTTCTAAAAATGGCAGGTTCCACATACCCTCTTCTGCATCAGTTCTTCTGACTTGGAGCCAGTAATACCAGAAACCCACAAAACCCCCAGCATGCCCTGGTTTAAAGCCATGCACGCATGCCCTTGGTGACTACACTTACCTCCTCCAAAACACACACATCCAGTTTACTTCCACATTTCCAAACATACTTACGTGCTTTGCTGCACATATCTTTGCTAATATTTTTAAAACATCGCCATGTACCCTATTTGGTTTGTGCACTGTTCCCAAATTGGTTTTCCCTATTTTAGAGGAAAAGCACTTTACCATAATACATAGTGTATAGCAGAGTAAATAAAGCAAGGGGGGGAGGTGAGGATGACACATTAAATTTCATAAGTGATACAAAAAGCACAGCCAGATTAGCATTTGGTGCAGTATAACACAAAATCTTACTCCCCAAGTTAACTGGAAACAGACTAACAGCCAGCATCCATGATGATCTGCCCTTGGGTCTGCTACTGAAGCAAGAATCACAAACTTACATGGGTTTTTTGCAATTCAGCATGTAGCACTGCACCTGAGATATGGAGCCACTGATTAACAAAATGCTGCTATTTTGTGAAAGTTACTGTACTCTCAGTGCACTTCTCAATCTTTTTCTTGATGCCTAATTCAAACATTCTAACTTAGAGGCTATTTCTTAGTCTTCCCTAGGCATACAATGACCTACACAGCAAAGCACCAAAAAACCAAAACCACAAGCAGCGTCAAGTCTCGTTGTTTTTGGTTTTTTTTTCTACAAGATGTCTTAGTGATTTTTTTACAGGACATACAAACCATCTTCAACGTTTATTTAATGAAAATCATGCTATTCAGTATCCACAGGATGTGCAAAACCTTTCCTTCACTGGGTAGGCATCTCTCCAGAACTCAAGGGTAAACATTTAAGTGGAAGGAGTGCTCAGAGCTGGCAGGGAAATGCTGAGTAAACATAGCCCTACCATCAACACTACTCCTTTAATGACGAAATCATTCAGATGTTAAAAGTTGCCTCAAGCGCTTGATCATGATATGCAGCGTGAGGAAAGTTCAAAATCAACTCCTCCTCCTGCATTCTCATACAACTTCAAACAGTAATAGGCACTTACCTGGCTTGCCTTACAGATCTTGCTTTGATAAGCAAAATTTTAACTAGGTTAATTTCATTTCAAGAGTATTCCTTTAATTGAAACAGAGTAAGACTTGTCATACTGTTCACAGCTGGTACTGTAACAACTCTCACGACCCTCCCTTATAGCAGGGACCAGTGTAATCATCTTCAAAACTGACTTGTTCTGTAGATCTGATAGAAATCTGAGCCAAGACCAAGAAGTGTTTGCTTCCTTTGACTAAGCATCACGAAGGAGCATTCTTTGGAGAGCCAGTGCTGCAAGCTCACAAGCTGAATGAGAAGAGCACACATTGATAAACCACAAGTACAGGTCAGGATTTGGCAAGGGATTTGTAGAGATTAAAATTTTATCTACCTGCTTGGGGTGGGAGTAGGGTGGGAAACAAGTCATCATTTGAGACTACAACACTTGGAGCTTGTGCAGTGATGAGTAAGGAGGCAACCACTCTGAGCAGAAAAAAGACAGGATGAAAGGAAGCAGAAGCAAACATCGAGTATCCATCAAGCGTAGCACAGGGACTACTGCAGCATGTCCACAGCTCCTTAGTGTACTGTTTAATTTGGTAAAATGTTTACAGTGGCAAAAGCTGGTGAAAATATTTACTGTACAGAAAATGGATTCAGTTGTGTGCAGTGAAATATGCCACAACTAAACTACAGTGATCACGAGGCAGTGGCCCCTCCAGCCTGGGAGTACATGCGAAGTGAGGACATGACTGGCAGTCTCTAGTGCTATTTTTCAAGTCTTGCAGATGGAAACCGTCTGACTTCATGGCTGGTCACCTTCAGGAGATATTAAAATCATTCTCTTTTCCTCCACCTTGGCTGGTGCAGTTGTCGCCATCAGTTCGCTGAGGATCCCACCAAAACATATTTTTCTTCTGAGAGTAAAAGACCACTGGCAAATTGCAGCTCTGGATGTGAGCACAGCCAAGTGCCCATGGGGAACACGGAAATTGCACTGGGCACAATTAAAGCTGAGCAGTACATTACTGCAGCATGCTTGCTCTAACTCAGAGTCTGTCAGCATTTCCAGCATCTCCTCTTCTTGGATTTGTTACAACAGTTACAAGACAAAAAAAGAAAAAAAAAAAAAAAAACCACGAAAGAAACCCCCAAAACACCAAGGTTTTAGTTTAGCCTGTGATACTGGCTTACAGCCACATTGCACTTACCCCAAGACAACCCAGAAGAATCCCTAAGAAATTGCTCAGGGAAATCTGATCTCTTTAACACATGCACCAAACCCTTGGGATTGTTCAGTTGGGAACAGCACTGATGTCTCTATCAAACCCTAAGAAGGGCCTCAGTGCTGTGACTGTCACCAGGAAGGTCTTCAGCGTACCAGGTATGACAGGAGGCAGGAAATCAGGAACCCCCACCTTCAGCAAGAGGCTCACTGACTTACACTAGCTGGTCCCTGCATCCTGGCTGAAGTTCAATGCCAGCGGGCACCTTCCCTGAATGCTCTTGCATTTCGAGGAACTCACTGGCTTGGAAAGGAGGCTGACAGGAGGTCAGGAGCACACCTGAGCCCAGCCTGTTTTCTTTCCATAAGGTGCTCAGCAGAACTTCCACGTGACAGGCTCCACTGCAGCAGGAGCAGCAGCAGTGCCTGCTTTGGTCCAGACCCCGATGGAACAGGAATACACCAGTCTGCAGCCTGGCATTGCTTCCCACCGAGCCCATCACTGTATGAGGCAGCTGCATTCAGCAGGACCTTTTTAAAAGCTACTCCAAGGCTAGCAACTGCAAGTGTGACACCACAAACCCCACAGCCTTGTGTGAGTCAGCACCATTAATGCCATTCTCACATTAATTCACAATGCATTTGAACCCTGATGCTCACATGAAACCAGGTTAAAAATCTTCAATTCCTGAAAAAGGAGCAGTGACAATGCTGAACCAAGCTAATTTTATTTGGTCTGGGGTTTATTTTCCCATTCAAAAGAGAACTCTGCTGCCATTTCCACTACAAGCAATCCCATCTCATTATGGTCGAGCCCACAGGGTAGACTGTGCACCGGGGAAGAGGAGGAAAGATTTTGTGGTACTTAGGAGCTGCACTTGCTGAAGAACAGCTGCAGCAATCAGTATCCCTGCTACCACAAGAGCATGCTACCACAAGAATTATGTTTCTCTCCCATCCTCCCCAAAGTATTTAATTCAGGGCAGAAGGGATAGAACGTGCTCACCTTTGAGCTCCCATGCCACAAGCAAGCATATTCATTCAGCTTCCCTATTTAACTAAATGGAGTTCACACATGCTGCAGGATAAAGTTACCTCTTGCCATCTGAAAGCAGTCCAATCAATGCTGTACACAGAGAGTAGCATTTGAATCAGCCTTAAGTTAATTCTTAGTCGTCGAAACTGTGACAGCATGCTGACCCTTTCAAGTCAACTGGGAGCAGGCAATCTTTGCAGAAGATCCTCAGGCCTTTAATCAGATTCTCAGTGGGTTTTAAAGAGATACTACAGCATCAGTTTGTAAACATCTCTCTAGTGAAAATAAAGATTACTTCTGACCTAGCCAATTACTCAGTCCCAGAAGATATATCCTAGAGTTATAATTGAACGAACCATAGGGAAAGAAAATACATTTTAGGTAGGGGGTAGCAAACCCAAATCCCAGCTTAGGATGCAGGCAGCACTGTATCCCACAAAAAGATCAGATACAGAGTGCATTGATTATAAAAAAAAGTCCATGAAATCATCGAGTCCTTTTTCCCACCATGGCAAGATTGCTCTCTTGAGCACAGAGCCCTACTAAGAAGATTGCAAATTATCAGCTGAAGCTCTTCCTGAAAAGCAACTGTGATGGGAAAAGATCAGATCATTATTTTGAGGAGATCCATAAGACGAGGTATTTGTTTACCACATCACAGAGAATCTGGGGTGAGATGCCAGCTTCTGGCAGCATGGATTTGCTGCAATACGAGAAAGGAATGAAAAAGAAAATGCTGAAGAAAGAAAACAGTGGACCTGTGCTCAGCACCAAGACTATCAGAGACATTAAACAGTCTCTTGTTGCATTACATTAAAATTGTGCTTTAGCATAAGGAGCCACTGCACTCCATTGTGCAGTGAGAGATGTAACTACTGATTAAAAAAAAAAAGAAAAAAAAAGAAGTTATTTATTCTGGAGCTATTACAGACTAATGTGTAACAGACATCATCTGATGGGCCGTAAAGGCTCTGAGGGCCATTACAGCCTCACAGGTCAGGATCTATTTGAAGGTTTTAAAGTTTGTGGATCACTGCTCTCAAGCTGAACGGCGCAGGCAACACCTGTACACAGAAAAGCTAGGGGAGACTTCTGGGAGCAGCAGCTGCTTATGCGTTTTCACACTCAGATCAAACCAAATCACATCACTGAACAGAAGTCCAGAACCTGCAGACACGGCTTTTGCCATTCTCATCAAGGAGTTCACCCATAAGATTGTAGTTTGTGCCTTTTTACTTACTTATTTATTTATTTTTAAAGGGAGCACTGAGGAAGAAAATGACACTATAACCTCCATGCTTCCCCATCAGGGCCCCCCCTTCTATTTTACTTTCACAGAAAACTAAAATTCCCAGCCAAGTGACAGGTTTATAAAATTTTAATAGGGAAGAAAAAGTAACCTCAGGCAGGATCTTACGTGCAGACTTTCACCATAAATGAATGTCCATGAAAATACAGGGGTTTTATGGAAACATTGACAGAGCTTCACAGGCTGTGACATAAATGCCTCAACATGGACTGATGAGAAGGACGAGTGAGTCCCAGCTCCTGTCAGAGGCTATTGCACCATCCCTTTCTCTAACCCAAGCAAGTCAGCTTCACGCCTCCATTACCCTCTGAGGAAAGCAGACCTAGAGACCAGAAGCCCAGAAGCTTTTAAATTGCTAGCCTAGAAATATTCTTAGCCATTTCCAACTACTCGTTCTAATGTTTTGGGGTAAAAAGTCCACTTTTCCTTCCTCCCTGGTGTTTCCCCTCCCAAAGTGCTTATCCAGACCAGTCAGCCTTCATTTTGCAAAGGCAGATGCATTGAAGCACAGATCGCTCTTCATGAGCATGCTCTCTGCCCCTACTTCCACATGGATTTACTGTCTGTTAGTTTGAGGGATCTGCAAGTTTCCCACAGCAGACAAGGTCTACCAGTGTCTCTCTCCAGCATTATTAACAGGGATCACTATTAACAGCACTTTGTTCAATTCATTCTAGGATTGCATTTCCCTTTTACCAGCTACTTCACACCCAGTCCTTTTGAGGTCAACCACCATCTGCCCAAGGTGTACACCCTTTTCCTTCTCTTCTGGCTTTTCCAGCTGGTGGTAACTCCAGCTTGTAAATGTTCCAGTGATCCCCAGAGAGATCAG
Organism: Bombycilla garrulus; assembly: GCA_013400315.1. Classification (NCBI taxonomy): domain Eukaryota; kingdom Metazoa; phylum Chordata; class Aves; order Passeriformes; family Bombycillidae; genus Bombycilla; species Bombycilla garrulus. Next base: position 75,362 of record VXBU01003887.1, read on the forward strand.
CTGGGATTTCTGGGCTCCTTTTCTTACTGTACTGAGCTTCATACAGGAATGAAACCAAGGGGCAAGAGCACAAGGCGTCAGTCCCCTCCCACCAGTTACTTGCACCACAAAACCTATCAGTGGTGGTTTTATACCATCAGGAAATCTGTCCTTAGTGCTCACAAAGTAGATATCCCACCCTCTGTACTAAAAGGTCATCTGAATGACTCCTGTTGGAAAGCAGAATTCATGGCTTTGGTTTCTGGATCTAAAACACTGCTTCTGAAGACAGTGATGCTCGAGGTTCCTTTCCCCTCTTCTTCAGAATAGAAGCATTATTTCTCATTCACAAAAAAAAAAAAAATTTTTTCAATAAAAAAAAAAAAAAAAAAAAAAAAAAAAAAAAGAAAGAGATGCCACAAGGAAGACCCACATCCTGTTCAGACTGTCATTTCTTAAAGCAGCAGCAATCTAAGAGCAGTGCTCCATAGCTAAGGCAGCACAGAACCAGAATGGTCGGGGAAATCTTATATAACAATCCTGTACAGAGCTAAAGGAGTTTGTTACTTTCTGCCAGACATTGAGTGTGTACAAGCACTTCTGGAAGTCAAAATTCTGCCTCTAGAAAACTTGAAGCTTCTTAATTGCAAGAGGAATATGGGTAGCCAGGAATGGTACTGTGCCATAGATAAAACCAGTGGTCCTTTCAAGCGTGACAGAGACCTAAAGTGGCCAAGACCCAGCTCCACCCAAAAGCTCTTCCTGATCTCTCCACAATTTAATTGGCATTCTTTTTAGCACACACACAAAGCAGATTAAAGAAAAACCCAAACACTGTGCAGGATGGAAGCACCATTACACGGTATTAAAATGTCAGAGGTTTGAGCTCTGTGTTGGTTTAGTCATGAGTTACCAACAACCACTCATGGCAGACATAAAGCTTCCCTTAAATTATTAAGCATAAAACAGCAGACTGTAATATTTTGCTAAACCAAAGTACAGACACAGACAAAGATGTCATTTCAATATTTGAAACCAGCAAGTTTAATTTAAAATAAGAGCAAACCAATAAGCTCAGAAAATAGCAATGTGTGAGAGGAAAATTACACTGCTAGAGAAAAAAGTGGAAGGACTTAAGAAATTTATAAAAGTAATCTCCAAGTGGAAATTAGAAATCAACCCCTAGAAACAGAATAACACAAAAGAAATATTACTGTCCACTTTCTAAATCAATATAACACTGCTACACGACAGAATTACCATGGTAACTCAAGTAAAAAGAATAAAGCAATTCTTATTATTTCAAAATAAAATCACAGCCTGAAGCCCAGCTTTTATTACAACTGCTGATAGATCGCTGGCTTGTATTTATCTGAAATATTGCTTTTCAATCAGCTATTTTATGAATGTACAAATTTCACTGAGCAGCCCACTTAGACCAAATGCTCAAAAGCTGCCCCCCAAAAAACTAGTCAAGGAATCGATTATATATATGCATACTTTTTTTGGTTTGTTTTGTTTTCTTTTTTGTTTTTTTTTTTGTTTGTTTTTTTTTAAGGAAGCATTACTATAGATATTCTTTTTCCACTCTATCCAAGTTAAAGGGAGATAAGGAAACGAGCAAGAGTAAGTTAAAACCTTGTTTTTAGTCTGACCTCTTTAAATTCCAACTTAGATTCCCTGGAAAAACAACAACAACAACAACAAAAAAGGCAACAGAACAACAGTAATAAGAGAGAACAAAGAGGAATAACAGCATACCCTAAATACTGCAGCCCTGCACAAGGACAGGGAATGCGCGTACATCAGGGGGTGTGCACAAACACACACATGAGAGGAGGCACATCTGTTCCCTCCTGATCAAAGGCAAAGAGAAAACACTGTCTAAATACAAAGTTGCTCAAGGACGTTTTGACTTGCCCTGCTGGGTACTTCAGACTTTTCAAACATTGTTTGTACAGCTTGGAAAGTGCATCAAACTCAGGATACTTGTCTGCGTTTCAAGCGCGCTGAAGGCACAGCTCCGCCGAGTTCCCCCACGCCCCCACTGCTGGTGCCACCTTTTAAACACATTAGTGCAAGGGGAAAACCAGCAGGTCACCTTCTGCTCTCCTCCCCCAGACGTTCAAAACAGCATCGATCGGCACCTGAAAGCAGCAGTAGGACTTAAAAATAACAGGCTCCTCCTCTGCCCCCGCCCCTGCTGCCCCCGGCCGCAGCAGACAGCCCGGAGCAGCCCTGTACCCAGGTACGGGGGCTGCCAGCACACACGGACAGCCAACACAGCTGCTGCCTCAGAGGCTAAGGCACCATCCACCCAAAAAAATGGTCGCTGAGGAAATGCCTGTAGACTGTCAGGATGTTTTACAGCACAGCCTTACCCTGTTTTTCCTGTTGCCCCCATGAAATGGAAGAGGGGGATGAGACCCACACTCACGGCAGGAGCAGGAGGGGAAAGTGACCAATGCTTGTAAATTACGGCAGGAAGATAGGCTAGCAAAGGATTTTTTTTCAACAATTTGCAATTGCTTGGATTGGACCTCAGGGATAAAAAAAACCCCCAAAATTAAAATTGCCATCTGAGACGGGATCAATAAAACTGGTCCCGAAACAGTTAAGGAGAGCAATTGTTTCAATAGCACTCCGCCCTTCCCAGGAGATCCAGGAATTATTTCTCCCTTCTTCTGCAGAGCTCTGACCTCCTAACCTAGCATGGGACAGCAGGCAAGGTGCGACCCAGGCCCAGCAGAGAGAAACAAACCAGGGACAGCTAAAACACAAAAGTTCACCCATGCTTCATGGGGGTCAGGCACATCCCCCAGATATTCAGGCCTGACCTCCAGGGATGATACTTGGGGTGCACAAATTCCTCAGTACTGGCAAAATGCTTTGAGGACTAAAAGCAGCAGTGATACGCCAAGTATCGTAGCTGGAAGTAAAGACAAATGCTGCAACAAGAGCAATAAGCCACCTGCCAGCTGTCTTTTATATTAAAATATTTCAGTGTTCTTAGAGCTGCTTAATTTCCCATCTTGTTCCAAGTCCAGAGCAACTTTGTGCGTTGCTAGCTTTGCCATGCAGCAGTGACACTGCTCATTATTTTTGAAATAGATTTAGAAACTGTGATCACACAGCTCAATCTAAAAGTATGCACTGTTTTTTACTAAAATGTGATCCTTTGCCATCTACTGCAAATGGGTTTAAAAGCAGTGGTGGAAACAATGTACGCTTAATCTGAATGTGGACTGCAGAGAGGTTGCACACTCAAATATCCTGTTTTATGTGGTATCTGGTTGTATTTTAAAACACTTTTTAGAGACTTGGAGCCAGCTGAGGTCACAAACAATCGCACAGATTAGAAAATGGGAAGAAGCTGGGGGGAGCAATGGGGAGCCCACTATGGCATACTGAAATAGGACACTCCAAATATCACTTAGTATTTCTTTAAAGGAAAAACTGGCTGAAATAGTAAGCTTCAGAGAAACAATAAATGCAGAGGTGGTTAAAGAGTTTTTATTCAAATAAAGTCTTGCCCCAGGAGATGGAAGCAGTCTTGAAATACAGAGATAGGATTTTACATGTGCTAAAAGCATCAATGTGACACTTTTTGGGAAAAAAAAAAAAGGGGGGGGGGAAATACCTTCGTTGTTATACATGACAAAATAGCAACTAAATGTTTGCTTTGATCCCAGCGCGTAAAGGGTGAAGCTTTTAGGCAAGGAGCGGCAGGTGATCTCAGCTCTTCTGCAAGTCCTAATGCTCCTAAAAGCCACTCTTCCAGTTTCTGTAATTGGGCATCAGTAGTTAATGTAGTATTGACTGCATTACATGCTCCTGTGCATCCTCTCACTAATGCCAATTGCATCACCTTGTACATTTACCATATTGCTTAGCCAATAGCTGTTAAAAGCAATCCAAATCATGAATCATATAGGAAACTTTTAGCAAGACACGACATCCAAAGGAGACAATTTACAGTTGAGTTAATCTGGGTACATTAGCGAGACATGGATTCAGGAAGACAGACCAATTTATGTTACTTTGGTTTTACCCTTTATTGCTTTGTATAGGCAAATGAATGGAAGGGCATGGAGTAAAAACAGATATAAAGGAGTCCTTTTCAAAACAGACCTCCATTCTGTGCAGACAGGTCAAAGGGTTTGAGACTGATGCTTATTTAGGCTTTCATAACCGTAACAGGGTACTTACAGAAATCATTTTCCACAAAGGAGTATAAGGATAAATATATAATGGATCCTGATTAATGCTTGGTACCCACCCTCACTGCAAGTACGTTAATGCAGAAACCTGGCTGCTCAACATTATCAAAGGCACGGCCTGTCCAGCTGTCACCTGCCACCAGGAGTGCCAGGAAGAGGCTTCACACAAGGTCCCAGGTAGGTCTGCTCATGAGCTCAAGGCAGGAGGTGCTCCAGAAAAGCCACCAAGGCTCAGCAGCTCAAGCCAGTCCTCTGCCCAGACATCTCTACCACATCACTTGTGGATACATAGAAAGTCCAGTCTTCTCCTCCCTACCTGCCTTGATGAGATTGCATCTTTTTGAAATGTACACGCACTTCTCTGGAACCGAAGGTAAGGATACAAGCGATAAAGAGATATTGCTTAAACCCACTTCAGCTGCAAGGTAGGGCCAACCAGGAAAGAAATTAGGAGCGAGTTCCCTCTGAAAAAGTACATTTTATAGAACAATTTCACACTGGATGCTTGACCAAAAGATGCATAGCAAATTGACATAGCCCCTTTCTGCTGTTCTGATCGAGCTTGGTTGCATCAGTAAAATAGAGATGGGAAAAAAAAAAAAAAGGACAGCTAGGAAGTGTGCTGTTGCCTCAGCTTTTATGGGTAGTGAGTAATTTGCAGTATTTGTAGAGAGGAAAAAAAGTGGTGAAGGAAATCTAGGGGAAATAATGGCTCATCAGCCAAAAACTTTACAAAAGAAAAACTGAACTGCATCCTTAAATATTGGATTCCAAAATACTGGAAACTCTGGTACTCTAAGCCTAGTTTAAAAAAAGATCATGATTCCCCTTTGAAAAGCTTCCAGAAGTCACTTCGAAAGAGTTGCACATGCAGGGAAAATGCCAAAACAAAACATTTTCACTAGCTGATCAATTTAAACAGCTGTGGTAAAGCTGCAGCCACTGGCACCATCATTAACAATTTAAAGCATGGCTGCTTTTGTCTTCCTTCCCAGTTACATTCTCATTATGCCTTTTTATTTATTAGAAACACAGTCCTCCGGAATACATTTCTATATCTCAGATCCATAATAAACCAAGTAGGAACATCCCTGGCTTCATCTCAAATGGATGTTGGCGAGAGGGTTAATTGTTTAATTCTGGTCCAAGTCCTCCGCAGTTCAGTCATGAATATGCAACAATTATCCACTTTTTCTTTAAGAGAAACTAGAACTGTTGATATCAATAGTTTAAGAAGAAGGGAAATAATACTTTCACTGCCCAGATCACCCTTTCAGAGTTTGATTAGCACACAAGGAACTCTGAACATTGGTATAAAGAATTTGAAAATGTTCAATGAATCTTAAAAACCCTCTAAATTTGGACAAGAGCATCCATTATCTGCTTTGATATGGAATGTAAGTAGAAAGAAGTTGGCAAGAACATTCACTGGAGAGTTGAGCATCTGCTTCCAAGGGCAGCACCCCACATCGTGCTTGGAAACTTGGGCTTGAGAGTCATCCCATTGGAGGACGGAGAAAATACACACACACACACTCAGAGAACCAAAAAACCAGTAACTGCGGTGAATTCTTCTCAGATAGGTTTAATTATGTTAATCTAATAGTGAACAACTTTCATATTAAAACGGCCTTCCCTCCACCCCCAAGTCTTCAGTGAATTGGAGCTACATTCACTGAATAAATCATTCCCTGGCGACAGTTACGCACATTATTGAAGTTGGGGGAAGTGATTTGTATAAGGTTTAAAACAATGTCTGCGTATTCTAAATGATGACAATTCTGTCCAATTTTTAAAGACATAGACCCATTATAGTTTTATAGTTCAGCATTTAGCAGTATCTGCAGTGCCTTCTTTATTCTTATACTGCAACACATAATGCTTGATACTATTATTCTGATTTTGAATTGATTTCAAGTAAAATACCTTATTTGCCATAAACTTTCATATTCTTTACCTAAGTAGGACTCCTCGCAGATGCAATCAGTCATAATGCTAAAAGAACAGTTTGCCTTTAGCAGAAATGTAGTAGTTCATGCTAATGACAGCAAAGCAAAACTTTGAGCAGCAAGCACATTTCCAAAGAGAATAAAACCATCTCTAAACACAACGCCTGAAAACCGTAAGAAAGCCTCCAAATGAAATCAATTAATCCTCCAACCATGATAAATTTCTTAACCATTTAAGAAACGTATTTCAGACTCTGCTGTGACCCTTTATCACCAGACCTAATGGATTACTTTATTAATAATGCACTGCTCTTAAAAGGAATTTTTCCAAAGATTCTACCATAAGAGAGCATTTTTGGAATGGCTATGACAAACAGGCTGACATGTTCACATTGTATTTATTAAAGATAATAAAATTTAACACTAACTCCAAAGAAGACAAATTATGTTCTGCTGTCAGGGTATCAAGTATACTTTCTACTGCATTAAACCAAAATTAGAGCAAACTGATTTCCAAGAGCAAGCTGCTTCCTTTGCCCTATTACCCAAGCTGAAAAATGTCCTTACACTGTTTCAACGCTTGTTATGTCAACCAGGCAATTATCACATGTCAACAGCATCTGGGGATGAAGTATGATGACATCCTACCCAGATCCTTCAGCCATCCAGTCTGAACAAACACTAGGAACTATTTATTTGTTCACTTGCCATACTGTTCTGCAAAGCAGTTTGCTCCTCGCTCCTCTTAGGCCTGCTACCTCCTTTTATTCCTCCTCTTCTTCTGGATAGGATCAGATTTCTTTAAATGGCTATCTAGGTTCTCAGTGCTCCAGCTACAGTAGCCTCCATTTCTTGAACAGGTTTAGGCAGTTACTTTACTACTCCATGGTTCTGCCATGCTTCTGTATTTGCCATTTCGAGGGCAGAGGGAATCTCCAGGAAGAACTGCCTCTAGCTCCACACTTAGTCAGCTTTGGAGAAACAGTCCAAATGGGGTTTTTTTGGTCTTTAATGACCAAACCAAGTCTCGTGTTCTGCAGCTGAATGTGCTCTGATTTTATTTAGAATACTTCTCTGACAACTTTTTAAATCTCCTCTTCACAAATATATTAATCTATTGCTGTACTTCTGAGTCACAAAAGGACACTGTGTCATGAACTAAAGCCACAACAAACCTCCAACATCACACCAAAACCATACATGTGAAGATCAAGCCCTCAAAAATCCAATAGGCAACTCAGATAAATAGACAAAAATAAGGTCTTTGGTGACCTTTATCAGTAATTTTTCGAATAAGCAGATGTCTGGGAAGATGTGTAGGGATTCTTTATATATGGTAAGCTAGACACCAGTGGACTGAAGGTGAAGGTCCGAGGTAGAGTGGCACAGGAGATAAAAAGGAAGAAGAGAGAGAGCTTCAGAACATTAGGCAACAGAAAAGTAAAATTCCCTGTCTTGTGAGGAAAAGCCGCTGTGCCATCTCCCCTTGTCTCTCTTTGCATGACTCCTCAGTAGGTACAACTGAGAAAGGTACGCTCAAAGGAAAACAAAAGATACCAGCAGAATGCAGAACAGCTCTTCTTCCTACGTGGCACAATTTGTACCTGCTGTATTTTAGCGTGTAAAGCTTTTTATCCACAGAACAGGATTGCCTGGACCTGTGTTGCTGGAGATAGGTGTCTCTCCATATCCATCACCCATCTATAGGTACCTCCATATGGCAGCTGGCATGCTCCCTTGTGAGCCAGCCCACAGCCCTGCTGTCCTGGCCTGGGCATTGTGGCACAATTCCTGTCACTGACATGATACAATCCATTTCCCTGCTTTTCTAATTCCAAATGCTGTGGTTTTTTACCTTCTGTGTGGGGCAAGATGGGCTCTCACACAACAGGGAACCCAACTGCTGCACTAATCCAGCTTTAAATTACCTAATATTCATTGTCCTAAATACCTCCCATCAACCTAAGACCCCGTTCTCCAGCCCCAATGCACACAACCACTGAGTATCCATATTCTTCTTTCCATTTTTAAAGAAACGATGAAATTTTCTTTCTATATAAAACCAAGGTACATGTTTAATGGAGTCCTCTGATATGTTATTTACTCAGCCTACTCTTGTGATCTGTTTAATCAGAGTTCTGCTCAAAAACACAAAGGACCCGTGATTTGGGGTGCTCCTGCCTATGCAAACATGGGGATGAACACACAGCTGATCAGTGTTTTTACAAGTGCACACACACTGCACAATTTGGTTGAAGGGTGCCATGTCTGGTTAACACAGCACAAGTTAGCTGAAAAGGAAACTTTCACCCCCCCACACACATAACAAAGAGCCGTGATTTCTATTAGTGCATTTCATACTATACATGCTGATTACCAGGCTGTGCTTCATTGTTAGCAGAGATTACAGCTGGGATAAGCTGCAGCTTTTTCCTAATTGCTATTATGATGACTGAATTTTTGTTTTGTGTCAAGCATTATTCACACATTATACTCCAAAATTTGATCCCTCTATGATGCATTATTGATTCCATGCAGGCAATCATACTGCCGCCAATGTGAAGAATTAATTTGGGCTATTCTACTTGATTTGCATTGCTCCATCATAGCAGAACAGAGTTTTGTAGGGAGGCACAAACTGAAAAGGGAGATTTAACAAAACACAGAAAATGCTGCTGCCCTTTAAAAGACGTGAATTCTAAGGAGAGGAGAAAAACCCCCAAAAGACCCAAACCCAGCACAACACGTGTGGTCCAGAAAGAAATAAGGTCAGTCAGCCAAATTCATCTTAGTCAGAGGAAGGTTACAAGAGTAGCCTTATGCCTCTAATAAAGTAAACTAGCTTGCTTCAACTTATATTGCCAAAGAAAACAACTGAACACCTCTGAGAGTGACACTGCTTCAAAGCCTTTGAAACCCTGTTAGCTTCATTTGTTTTCCCAGCATAAGCAATACTCAAGCACTTAGCGTGTCTTTTATCCACAGGCCAGTCAACTGCAAAGCTGATCTAGAAGATGTGTAACAGATGCTCCACATCTTTTTTTTTTTTTGAAGTTCTACTGTGTTAACAAAGGAACTTACAAGATCTTAAGTGAAATGAAGCCTGTGATTTATTTCCGCCCCCCCCCGCCCCACGAATAAGATTATTTCACAGTTTTGGGATGCCAACTTAATTGGCATGGAATAAATACAGAAGGGCATGACAACTTATAGAGGGACTTTGATCTCACATTGCTTAACTCTTAGCCCAAATCTGATTGAATCTGCGTACAAGGAGGCACGGATAATGAAGCATTTCTGCTTGGACTTGTGTTTTAAAGGTGTCAAGTCTTTATGAAAAGCACACACTTTTTCATTGTCCCAAATGTTTCATGAAACAAAACCTCATACGCCATCCCAGAAACTTCAAATTCTACATGCGTGAACATGCCAGAGTGAGGATTTTAGAAATCAAACTTATAATGAGACAAGAACCTCAAAATCTTATCTAATATACTCCCTTTTTTGGGAGGCAAGGAAAGGAGAGAGGGAAGAGAAACTTTAGTAGAAGACTTCTGGTCTTTCAATAGTCAAGCCTTCCTAATTATTCTCCAGTGCAGTACTAATTCAGTTGTAAAATACTGGAAGACAGATATGGGTTGTGGAATAAAACTCATATAATTTCAACTTAATAGCACTGAGCAGTTTTCAGTACTAGTCACAAAACATGGTTAGCATGACCTGACACGGAAAGTGAGTGACTCTGAATTACAAGTTATTTTTCTCATAAATATTTTAAAAAGCAATACATATATTCAAGTAAAATCAATGCTACTGCCAAAATGCCCAACTTCTAATTTCTCCAAGCTCTTTTGCTCCCTGTGAAAATCTGTTTCCTTTCTACAGTCTTACAAATATTCCGTAATTTCTCTTACTTTCAAATGGTGACAGCCTATGACTTTTTTTTGAACACTTAAAGAGGTATTTGAAATAAATTTTAAAAGATCAGGGAAATCCATTCCACTGCCCACTTCATCCATTTATACAGGCGGAATGAAATAAGGAGATAATAGGTAGAAATGCCTGCTAAAAGTTAAGATGCGGTTCCCACTTTCCATGCACAAAGTGCCACCAAGGTAGAAGAGGTCCTTGGCAAAAGGCAGCACTGTGGATGAAGTCCATGTGGATGGCTGCCTCAGTTTTAATCCTTGCTTCCAGTGTACAAGCTATGAGGGGAAGACCCAAGCTACAAAGCAGCCTTAGCAAAAAAACCAAAAAAAACCCCTCATTAAAAAGTTGTGATTGGACTTACCACCTTCATCCCAGAAACTACTGATGAGTGAGCAGTTAAGTTGCACACCCTGGCAGACAATGTGCAAAAGATAGCATCAGGTCATTCAGGCTACTAACTAACACTGTCTGATATTCCTCACATCAATTTGCTCCCCTTAAGCACCCTTGATAAGGACTAGTCAGCTTAAAAAAATAAGCATATGTGAAGTCTTAAAAAATCAGTCAAGCTCTCCTTCAGTTTCATTCATGAAATTACATCCCAAATGAACCTCCACTTCTGCTATTAAAAGAAGGGAGTAAATTCTTAGAATAAACCAATGCGCTTTTTTTTTTTTTGCCACAGAGGCTTATTAGTTTATTGTCATTATGTTTATAGCTATGAAGAAAAGCTGTGAGAAACAGATATTAAAGGCGCACATTAGAGACCTAAATGGCATGCAAATGAAAGGGAAAGAAAAAATCTCAAAATTAGATTTACAATAAAAGCTGTTAAAACAAACAGGCTAAAATGGATATATTAGAATAATTTGCAGAAAGAAAAATCAACATAGATATTAAAAAAAAATAAAAATCAAGCTGTTTCTGCTATGTCCTTCAGCAAAGAGAGCCTGGAGTAAACGCTTCTTGGCTGTCTGATCATGTCAGAGATGAGGTAAAAAAAAAAAATAAAGAGCAAGAATGCTTTTACCTACACAAGAGAAAAACATCAGAAGCTCAGAGCAGAACACTCTGAAACGCACACCGCACATCTGTTTCAAAACTATTTATTTCTACATTAGCAGCACACAGAAGACAGCGAGCACAGGCTTTCACAATCTCAGGCCACCTACCGTCCTCCTTGTCCAGCACCATCATCTCCGCAATCAAGAAAAGTCCGGGCACAGATGCTTCTTCTCCAGCAGCCTCCGCTCAGGGGAGAGGAGAGCAAGTCTCTGGGAACACAAATGAGCTACGGTACAGCTGATCGTCCTTTAGCAGCAAGTGAGCTCTAATTACCCAGTTGTCCAGCTTTTAACCTAGATTGCACTCAGTTAGAATTACACTCAGAAATAAAGCACTTTGCAGATACAAAAGCAGTCTCACCTACTTTTGTGCCTCAGAATTGCAAGGAACTAAAACTGCAATTTAGAAAGAAGGGGGATCAGAGCTGTTTCTTTGGTTCTCACCTTCTAAATGGCTCAATTTACACAGTATAATCTATTTTAATGTAATTGCCTTTGATAGCTCATAACCCTGGCTGTTGCAACTACACAGCTTTCAGCCTTATAAAGTGTTTTCCCTTTGGATTTAAGGCGAATCTAAATCCGAAATTATACTCAGAGAGGGCAGAATACCTAAGACCGACTAGTGCTGCCTCTGCCTCTCAATTGGCGAGCCTTGCACACTTGCGATGAATAAATGCACGCGTTTCCCAGGGCCCCCTCTCGCGCTCCTGCCGGGATTTCCTGGCGGAGCGCGGCTTCCCGGCTCAGCAGCACCACCTGCAGCCCGCCGGGCCCCCGCCCAGGTGCCGCCGGCCGCGGGGCCACCTGCGCCGCCGCCTCTTTGTCCTCCACGGGGCCGCGGCGCGGGGGATGCTCCAGCTCCGCTCCCTGCCAGCGGGGATTGTGCCTGGCGCCACACGGCAGCTCGGCCGGGTCACAGCCTCGTAACTCTCCGGAGCTGATGCCGGCTGCGTTAAGCCAGCCCCGCTGCTCCCATCTACGTTTCACACATCTCTGGTGACCTAAAACTTGATACTGATTTTCTGCACAAACATTTCGGGTTTATTTTCACACGTCGGTATCAGTTTCGGGGCGTACTCTGGAGAACGCAGCTCCATTTTCACTAGGTCGATATTAAAATGAATTTACCTAATCAAACGTGATACAAACCCTTAACAGGTTTGCTCCACTTTTCAGAAATGCCATCAATGCTCAAATATAAAGTGACAAGTTGGGGGGCCACGTCTTTTATCCTTCATCCTGCAACTCTCATTCCTTTTTCAGACAAGTCATCTGTTGTCTCCAATGGCTCTCGCAAGGATTGCGGGATCAGACACTTTGCTACCAAGATCAACAGCACCGTTTCACTCATCTCAGTCTTTTAATCTGAGAAAACATTTCATTTCTGCTTTAATGATACTTCTTCCTCCCCTTTACAACTGATACAACGGTACTCTAAAGAGAATGATAGCGGGCTCAAGTTCTATATCCTTAATACCGATTTTTAATTAGATTCCTTATCCCCAGCTGAAGTGGCTTTTCCTTCCCCCTTCATTCACAATACTTAATCCTAACAGTCCTTGAGAATATTTGATGTTAAATGTATCATTTTACATTGAACTGTTTTCATCTAGTGCTTCCAACAACTCCTGTTTCCTAGTGATACTAGTTTGCAAGTGTTGAATATGTATTTTAGCGTGAGAGTGCAACCACCATAAATAATCACTTTCTTTTAGGAAGTGTCACAAGCTAAAAAGGAGGAGGACTTTACCCCAAAGACTAAAGTCTAATAGTTAAAAGCATCCACGCAAAAACTAACAAAACCACAACCTTTTCTAAATTTGAGGCACTTTAACACTTTCAATATACTATTGGCCTCCATCAGAAAACGGTGAACTCCAAAAATGTTCCATCTTTCTGTCTGTGTACTTTTCAACTGTGCCACCTTCAAAAAGGATGGACTCACCCCAAAATACATGGGACATTTCAACTTCCACTATTTGGTAACTACAAGAAAAGCAAGGTTTTGATAAAAATGAAGTTAGCCATTGTCTGTCACAGCTGACTTCTGCAGCAGAGCAAACTAGCAGACATAATGCACTCATGAAAAAATACGCAGTACCGGATCAATGTACATTTTATTCCTTTACTGCTCCATCATGTCATAGAGGCTGGATTACTCCCTGTGCAAACAGATTTTTTTAAACACTTTATCTGCTTACTCATTTCACACACCAACAATTAAAAAATATATAATTCTAACCCCCAACATATTTGCACAGCAATTTAAGTCAACTACAATTAACACAATCTGTTGGAATTAATCATGCTACCTGATGTCAGTTTACTTTTTTGAGCAGAAATCTGGTCTTTGCGATCAAAACATTTATGTATTTCAAAAATATCTTAACTCTCATTATCTCGAAATTTATAAATGCGCTGCACTGTGCGTCGGTTGGCTTGCCCACAGCAAATTCTGCAGTGATTTACACAGTGGAACTGACTAAAATACGAGCCTTGAAGTTTTTTCTCTCAACCTTTCTCTCCCCTACCCCTCTCATCCCTGTTCTCTCAGTTCCTAACATTAGTTCAGGGAAGATACCTGCCAAAGTTCCATTGTGAACCAGTATTTTCTAATATCAAGTCATGTTGCATCAGTCAAGTTATATTATGTCACTTCAAACATACAAAATGCTGTTACCTCCCTGACATAATTTGACGTGATGCCACAACACATCAAGTCAGAAACATTATTGTTGTTGTTATTTTTTCAGTCTTCATCCTCAATGATATCTGTGAAGACCCACAGAAAAGTATTATTGAGTCTCTACTACTTCTTGGCACCCCAGAGCGTGCTTGCCAAGGAAGCTTTTTTGCTCACAGACCCGAAACGGAAATACAAATCCGCAGTTATGGCACTGCTGGAGCAATCCTGGTGTCACACTGGGGCTGGCACACAGCCCTAAGGCCCTGAGCTGAAAGAATGGGCACCTGCCTCTGAGGCCAGTGGCCATGGCCCAGCTTCCTAAGTGGCCTTGCAAAAGCAAGGGGCACATATCACAAGGCAGCAAGTGTCCTCCTCACGATGCAGCAGGACTTCTGGGAGGGGTAATCCTGAAATCCTGCCTTGTCTTATGCAGTAATAACTATGAATACCCCCACCGCTGCCAAAGACCTCAAAAGAAGAAAACCCCTCAAAGAAAAACTCTACATGGCAAAGCCTCTTAAATCAAGGGGAGAATTGGATAGTAGCCACAGCGCTGGGATTTTTAGATGGTAAAAATCAGACCGGCTTCTGGGAAAAAGAAAAATAAAAGGAAAAAAAAAAAAAGGGCCATTTATGGGAGTAAAACAGACCCATTTTTATTAACAAGCTCATTCAAGCTTGATTTCAAAAGGAATTGGTTTAGTTAGCAAAAGCTTCCATTTCAGTCCATTTGTAACCTATGCAGGTCCAGCATCCCCTTTTAACATTCACAGATGAGCGGGCAAGTGGAGCCCATTTGAATCAGGCAGAAACTTACAAAGGTAAAATGACCTCTTCATAAAAGGAGTTTCTTCTCTGAGTCTCACCTCCTGTCCCCCATTTCTCCAGTGCACCTTTAAAAGTGACTATAATTTCTCCTCGAGTATAACTACTCCATCAATAGCAGAGGAGATTCCCAAGCATTACCGCACCTTGTTGCTCTGATCTTCACATCCCTCTCATCAGGGGTTTGTTTCCTACTTTGCTCTTTTTTTAAGTGCACCCCGCACTAATTTCCTCTTTACCTCTCCCATCCGCCACCATTATTCCCTTTTACACACAGCTGCTCATGAAGTCTCCTGGAAGGAGGCTGTTGAGAACTGTCTGGATAATCAATGGTTCTAGTTTCATTTCCTTACAGCACCGTCAGGCCGGCCCTGAGCTCCTCGTGTTTAATGAGTACGTCTGAGACACTTGAAAGAGCCCAAACACCCCTATTAGAAAACCCTCTTCAGATCTCGGTCTCTCCTCGCAGCTCACCTGTGCCTCTCGCCCCTGCAATGGAGGCAGCATCCTGCTGGCAGCCTGTCAATCACACGGAAACAGACACGGGTTGGCAGGCACCCCCTGACAGAGAGTCACCGGGATGAAGACATCATCCGGTTATTATTATTATTAAGGGGTACTAATAGAGATGTTAAGAGCCCTTCCTCCCTTTTCCTCCAGCAGCTGAGCAAAATTCAGGGGACTCCTGCAACGCAGGCTACCCCTGAAAGCGAGGTCAGAGGGAAATACAAACCTTTCTTACACCAGTAAGAAATTACTCGTGTTTAATTACTCGGCCATTACCTAACTTTTTTACCGAAGTGCACAGGGGGCGAGGGATGAGAAAAGCCTTTCTACTGTTACTTCTTACTGATCAGTTAGATAAGTTAATTCCCTCTTCTCCAACACACGCGCTTTCCACCGGAGCACTACAGACCCCATTAATAACACTACATCAGCTTGCTTCAGAGGGCTTCAAGAAACTGGAGGAAAAAAAGATGCTGGGAGAGGGACTCTCCGAGGGCCCAGAGGCATGTGACGAGCGTGCAGCGAGCTCCCTCCCCACGCAGCTCTCTGGGGCAGTGAGCATTTAACCTTGTGGTTGTCAGCGCTCCGGCCCCCTCCCACACGGCCGCTCGCACAAGCCAGCCCGGGATTGCTCTTCGTGCCCCGTCCCACTCGGCGCTGTCGCGGCGGGCAGACTCTCCCCGTTCTGAGGCAGAAACTCCAGATCAAAAGAAAAGGGGAAAGGGAAGGAAAAGAGGTAGAGGGGAGGGGGAAAAAAAATAGAGAACAGCAAAGGAGAGCATCTCCCACTTGTCTCTTGAGCCTGGCATCCACTTTTCCGAGTTGAAGCCCCCGCCAGCCCGACACAGGGACGTTCTGTGGCCATTTACACGAGCAGGCAGGGCCGCCCTGCCCGCAGCGGGAGCGCGGGGCGGCGTTCGGGCACCCGCGGCCTCGGGAGCCGGCGCAGCTGGCCCGGCGGGGACCCACGCTGCGGCCCCCGGCGCTGATGGCGGCCCGCTGCG
>VXBU01003887.1:91658-104158 GCA_013400315.1 Bombycilla garrulus
GGCGGGCTACGGCCGCGCTGGGCGCCGGAGAGCTGGAGCCGGGCTCCTGCACCAGCTGCCTCGCCCCCGGCCCCGCCGCTGCAGCTCGAGTGCCAGTTTAGGGATCAAAGAAGAAGGGAAGGGGGGAAGAGAGAGGAGAAAGGTAAGGGAGGACCAATATCGGGGGCTGCTCCCCCTGCTCCGTCCTTGCCCAACCTGCGCTGTCAAAAATTGTCTTAATGTAATCGCGTGTGATCGCTCACAACCTCTCTCCCCTTTGCTGCTGCTACTGCAAGAGCTTTCCAGGCTTCTAAAGTGCTTTTCTCTTGATTTCACTCTAAATCTAAAATTATATTCAAAGGAAGGGGGGGGGGGGGAGGGAGGAAAGATGTGAACCTATCACTGAAAGCAAAAGCGCTTGCCGCCTGCCTCGCTCGCTCTCTCTCTCAATTTATGTGCTTTGCACTCTCTCCTGCTGCTGAATAAATGCACACATTTCCCAGGGACCCTCAGATTCCCCTGTTAATTAAATCAATTCATTATGCTCAGATCTGATTAGCAGCCCCTTCCCCCCCTCTTTGAATCAATTATTCAATACACAAACATAATTGCCTGTGCCAGAGGTGTCTAAGTATTAGCTTATTTAACTCCAAGGACACTAATTACCCCTAGGGCAAGGGAACTTTTCTCATTAATTCTGACAAAACACAAAAGCACAGTTAAAGTGTGTGTGTATATACGTGTGTGAGAGAGAAGATGGGGGAGCGCATAGCCGAGGCAGGGAGGCATTACTCTAACACACGTGTTACTGTATAAATAAGCTCAATTTTTCTTTTTACCTTCACGTTAGATTTCTTCCCCCACATCTTGCCTTTGCTAAACTTGCTCCTCTCTGTTTTTAAAGTAAGGAACAAATCGGCATTGCGATGGTGTCAGTTCTGGAGTGAAAGTGCTCGCATCCGAAACCAAAAACTAAAAGGTATATGGGACTGATAGGGAGCAAAGCAGAATATGAAAATAGTTTACTAAAGCAGAAAACTCTGTGGCAGACGATTTTCTGTACTTTAAAATCCCGTGAAAGATGTAGCCCTCTGAAGCAGCAGGTAAGATGATACATAATCTAGTATGTACTGGGAACAGTTCTGAATTGTTTACCATTTGAATTAATGTCAGTGCCCACTATTAATGTACTTGCTTCCTACGTTTACCATAATGGGCTTGATTTCCATTAGCTGAAGCTGGAATGCTAAAAAGAGCCCGGGCAAGACTGATGCAAACCAAGATCGACCATCATTGTGGTGTCTGAGATGCATGACTTCTGGCTGGTGTGTTACCCAAGTTTTACCTCTCTGTGAACTTCCTTTAAATAAAAAAAAAAAAGTAAGAAAAAAAGAAGTAGTAATTGATTCCCCCAAATTAGGTTTTTACTTTCTAAAGACCTGTATTGTTCATGTCCTAAATGTGCACAGAAGTATTGAAGATTTTCTTTTTGTTTCCTTAGGCAATGCATGAGCTGATCCATTAATCCATTTGGCTTTATATATCAGGAAACTAATATTAGCTCAGCTCATCTATTAGCTTTTATTTAGGTCCCACCATGTTGCCTTTTTTTGGACTTTTCTTCAGGCTGGTTCCCCTTGAGGGGATACAGACAGTTCTTGATAGATTTTAGGGGGGCATAGTGCTGCACATCATCTCATGGGAACTGTCACATCCTCAGTTCCCCATCTCCACATTCACCCCTGTCAAGATACCCATTATTAAACTTGCTTGTTTGGCAGCTCTACCTACTCTCTTCAAGGCACACCTTGTACACATAACCTATAGCCAAGGGGGTCAAAACCCTACAAGCACCTCCTCTTTACCCCTATGATACACCAAACAAACCCATAGCTAAGATTGCTTGGCAGCAAACAATAAATATGACTGGGAACATAAAGTTGTGTTTCATTAGTGCAGTATGTTTTTCTGTGAGTACACACATATAAGGATAAAAATGCTTTTAGCTGTTGTAACACAACAAACCCTGTTAATTCTCTGGTTTTTAATTTCCACTCTATGGCACATACTGCACCCACAGGAACTTCTAACTTCATGAATCTTTTTCTTTTTTTTCTTTTTTTCCTTCTTTGAAAGAACACAGCAGCACTTGAAAAATACTGACCCTGGAGAACATTGTGCATCAATTCATTTCTGAGCGTGCTTTTGGTCCTTGAGCCTATTCCTTTTCTCACTGTGGCCAAGGAGACTTTTGGGTGCAAAGCCAGAATTTCAAGATCTTGGTATGCGACTCTTGAGCCTTAATTCTGAGCTTGCCACAGGGATGGTGTGGTTTAATCTAAGCACAGACTTACTAAATGGTAGAAGTTTGTCTGCATGCACTGGAGCTCAAGGTCACTGTTGGGATGCCAAGGATAGGACAGGAAGAAACTGAGGAAACAGAGGCTGACTTTGGTATCGTTCTTCAGAAATTATGTTTGCACTTGAGCCGACAAAGGTGGGGTCACTGGGCGTGAAAAAGACCTGGAAGGAAAAATCAAGAGAAAATTTTGCACTGGTGTAGGCGCATGAGAGAGTGTCACATGAGGGGAGAAAAATAAAGCCCAAACCACCAAAACATTTCATTCCCAAACACACATCCTGCAGTTTAAACAGTCTGCTGCAATCCTGCAGTTACAGTCATGGGGATTTTTAGGTTTACAACTTTAATAAGGTGAAGAGACAAACCCCAGTGTAAAGGTCCCCACTCTACGTAAATTACTTTTTCTAGCGTGGTGAAGCATTGTCCTGCGTTTGTTTCCATTATATATGCTCAGTGAGTAATTTCAGAGGAGTGAGAAACTTTCAGTAATTTTTGAGCTTCCTTCACCCAGTAGATTAAAAGTCTCATAGAAAGAATTCTACCACACTTATTTTTTTAGTACCTTGACAGTAGAGAAGAACAGCTAGATTACTCCTTTAAGAAGTACTTGTGTAGGCAACCGGCCCCATAACAAGTTACTGGGAAAACTTGACCTGGATCCGAGTCTGGGAACAAGCCTCAGCTCCCCAGCTCTCTGTTCTCTGGAACAAAGCACTAAAACAGCTCGCTGCTCCAGACAACACCCTTGCTGAGGTGCCAGTTCATCACTGATGTGCACTGGTTTCCATTCAGTTCTGGTGCCTCATGCGCTCCCTGGCTAGGCAGTTCTGAGAAGCCATCATGCTCAGTACTGCAGAAACTACAGAAAAAAGGGAGCAGCTGTGCTCTGCCTGGGAAAGTTTCTGGTCTAATACTAATTTCTGCTATTCCTAGTGTGTGAGGGAATAAACACACCTTTGTGCAGCCAGGGCTTGGGCTCAGACCTCTGGGTCTAACTTGAGGCTCTTGCTCACTAGCTGCTTGTACTTTTTTGCTTTTTGCTCGAGCACAGGAAAGAGAAAATGAAGTTACTTAAGAACAACGCCCCATTCTTATTAAATTGCAAGGTCCGCAATATACTTAAGTCAAGCCTTCAGCAGACCCGTGAGGTTTCATATTATCCTATGCTTGAATGAGGCAGATGACTGGAGCAAAAACCAGCTAATGACATAAAAGCATTCTTCTACTTTCAGTCTCTCTTAATTAAGGACTTGGTTAATGTTTCAGTGTTGGGAATTACAAAGCTTCATCAGGGAGGTTAATATGTTTTTTTATTTTATCTTTCAGCTGACAGGATTAAAAAAAAATTCAAAATAAAAGTAAAGGTGATTAAGTCATGTGTGCCAGTCAGAATCCCACAGTGAAGCAGCACCAGGCCATACCAAAGACTACCCTGCACATGGTGAATTTAGCAGTTGTTTTCAAAGTCAGATTTCTCAGCAGATGAGACTTTTATCTGCCAGTTTGACACATGGGTTTTATTTCTTGAATTCACACAAATAACTGAGACAATTTGCATAGGTCTGTACTAAATTAGCTACAAAACATCTGTGTATTTTTACCCATTTCAGAATCACTTACACTAACCTTGCTGGTGACAGAAGAGAGTGACCACAGGCCTGACCTCATACCACAATTCAGCAGCCCTGTAAAGGAGGAAAATCACAAGTGCTCTGAAAAGTTATGTTCACACAGAACACGGGTGGCAGTTCAAAACACCACTTAAATACCTACCTGAGATCTACAGACCTCAATTATTTCTAAACTCTGGCTTGCTCTACTTCTCTGCCTATGCATTGTGAAAATAAATCACTCAATTCTGTTACTATGTTTTACGTGAAATGAATGTTAAATATTTTCATAAATATAGGCTATCCCTTAATAAAGAAGATTGTGCATTAAAAATACAGCATGTCCTTTGATAGAAGAAAATGGCAAAGCTTCAAAAATAAAAACCTCTAGAGAATGAGTTCTTTGCCATTGTGATATAAGGCTGGAACTTTAAGCCATTAGGCTTTACAATCTGTAATGACCTTTTAGAGAAATTTACAGCAGATAAATTAGTTATTCAGTTTTGCTGGTGCTCTCCATAGCAAAAAGTTAAAAAGATTTTTTTTTCAAAAATAAAAGTAGAAATACCTAAATTTTTGGACTGTGTTTTGTTTCATAAGAAGTTTAATGGGCAGATTCTGCACCTCTCATGTCCAGAACAGCTCAGCTGCAATGGAATCCATGAAGTTTCTTTCTACATGAGAAACTAGTATCAGGAAGGTTTTGTGAATGGGTACAAACTGCTGGGGGGTGAGGTTGGCTGTGACACGCTGCAGATCTGCCAGGGTCTCCCCAACACCAATAAAGGCAAGGAAGGGTTTAAGGACCAAAGTGAACAGCTTTAGAGGAGGCCCAGACAAGGAGCTGGGACAGGCTGCATTTCCCTGGGAAAGCATAAATAGAGGAGATGCTTTCCCAATAGAAGCCTTCTTTCTCCTTCCACCTCTCAAAACTCTCCCAGGCTCAAGTGAGATGTGTTCTTCCATTTGTATGGTCTGTCAGGTCTCAACAGTGATGTGAAATTTCAATCCATATCAAACTGAAGTTTGTCAAAAGTTCAGGAATGTACATTTAGCCCAGTCTTTCTGAGTAAACCAACACATGGACTCTGACTCTGACTCTGCCACCTTGTAACACAGCAGTGCCTGTGCAGAGTTTCTTTAAAGCAAGTGAGTAAGTGGAAGTGAATCCTTAACACACATACCCCAACAACAAAAAAACCATTTCCAAAGTTATGAATAAACTCTAGTGACAGTGTTTTTATAACTTCCCTTGCTTTCATTTGGATCAATAATTGACTTTTCTGTATATTCTTCTCTACTTCAAAGTTTGTAGCTACTGCAGTGTTCTCCTGCAGACAGTCCTGCCTTTTACTCCTCACCTTGGTAGAGCAGATAGGAGTAGATAGACCTGAAAGACAAATCTGACATCCATATGTCTGCCTCAGTTGTTTCATGGAGGAATCCAGTGAGACAGGGTCTGGTTCTGGAGTGACACATGGAGCTCTTGGGCTTGTTGCCACATCCTCTGTTATGATCACAGCTTATTGCTCCCAGCCTGATGTCAAGCAGAGACTAATCAAATGTGAGATGGGTGAACAGAGACAGAGCCATGGAGCTGCCTTTTCATAATCTCTTAACTCTCAGCTCTTCTTTAAACTGCAGCAGCACACAGCGGTCCCAGTCATGGAGCCAGACCACAACATATTGTCCAAAAACCCCAGTGCTCTTCAATAAGACAGCTTCTTTCTTCACTGTCTTCACTAAAGAGACCAGGCAAAATTGACATAGAATAGTTGGAGATGGAAACACATGAACTGAAAAGATAAAATGCAATGTCAGATTCATGTTGCGTTGTGGTAATAATACCCTAAGACACTGCCAGTGTCTCCAATGTTTTGTGGCTCCCTCTGCCTCTACTTGGCATGGATGACATTTGCCAGGTCTTCATATCCTCATTCTAACAATATATCATCTAAACATGATGATGCCATAGGAAAATGGCTGCTGGCACAGCAGCTGTAGGTGCACACAAAGGATATGGTGTGGCAGATGAACACACAACAGAGGAATTCCAGCTATTGCCATGTCAGGGAGAGTCTGTTGCAGTGTTTTGCACTTGAATTCATCAGCATCCAATTCATTCTGAATCTAATGGTGATAATCTTCTTGATTCATTAATGTATGAGATGAGAAAATACATACACAAACCAAAGAGATGAATGTTCTGGTGTTTGTATGTTTGTTTTAAAATAAATCCATCCTGTGAAATTACAAGATTTCTCTCTGAATCCAAAGACAGAAACAAGTTCAATGAAGATGAAAGTTAGGGAAGATGTTCTGATAAAAGCAGGCAGGTGGAGGCTCTAATGAAGGCATACACTATAGTGCACATCTTGCCAATATTTCTTAATGAATAATATGTGCACTCAGATGGGAATAGTATTGATTGAGGTCTGCAGGGAAAGTTCTCTAGGAAAAATTTTTATTCTAGGAGCAGAGTCCTTTTTGGAAGATTTTGATCTTTTCCTGCTGCAACCTTTCTCCTCCCCTCTCTTTGTGCTACCAAAGCAACTGACAGCCAAAAAATGAAAAGCCTCCCATGCATCTAATGTATCTATCAGATCCAAAATGAAATTTGTACACCAGTACTAAGAATGGCTGCACCATTCTCCTTAGCTGGTAGAGGACACAGCAGTGTATAATTAGGACTGGATTACTTCGCTCAGAACTGGAACAGAGAGCAGATGTCTTGCATTAATATTGGCATTTGATTTCACACACTTTCTTTGCCATGTTTGCAAAACCAATTTGCCTTCCTATCTTGGATCTTGCCTTTCGTTTACTCTCAGACTGCTGTAATGCAAACAAAAAGCCACCAGTGGCAGTATGAAAGTACACGTAGAAGTTCAGGCCCTTAAAAAGTGGGTAAGAGCTTAGGATTTAATTAGAACCATAAAATATCAACTTATTTTCTGATTGTGTTGGTGAGATTGGTATGGTCGGTATGTTCCACTGATGCCAACTCAGACAAAAGAGGTCATGATATTATAATGCATTTGTGAACATAAGCCAACAGTAAAGAAAGATACACCTCTTCCAAATTAATGTCATCAGACTCTATGTGTAATACATGAGAGATGCATCCCCCTTCTCAAAGGTAGGTAATCTTTTTTTCACCTGTTTTTCCACACAAGGGACTTCAGTCTTGATTTTGCTCCAATTCAACATTTCATATACAGAATCCTTCCAGAGGGCCTACAACAAAATTTCATGCTGTTTAAAATATTGGCCCCAATTCTGAACTGCAGCCAGCTTGCATTTGATAGCAGCTTTATGGCTGCAGCTGGGTTCTGGAGGTTTCTTAGGAGGCAAAGATGATCTGCCTTAATTTAGGAGCATCCAGAGGCTGATCACAATGTTCCACACTACAGCAGCACACAGTAACTGTAATATGGGCAGCAAGCAAGCAACGGGGTGATGCTGACAAACTCTAGAGACAATAGAGGGATGCAACCCAAATTGCTTCACCACTGAAACTCTTCTGCAGGGCTAGCTTTGGCTTCAAGACACACTGTTTGCTTTACTTGGTGATGGAGAATGCCCTTCAGACCCTGCCCTGCAGCACCAGCAACACACCTGTTTGCAGGTAGTAGCGCCTGTTTGTGTCATGCAGAGCTTTTCCTACAGAGGTGCTTTGGGAAGATGACTCAACTCTGCCCAGAGCTATATCCAAACCTGCCTTTTTTTCCCTTGTGATGCCAGACGCACAGAGAAGGGGGTGATTTCTGTGACAGGGTCTGAGAGATTAGGAGATTTTGTGCTTGTAGACCACCAAGTCCATTCCCCGTGAAAAACTATCCCTTTTGTCCTGTCTACTCCCTGTACACAATGGCAGCAACTCCCCTAGTCCTAAATATATTGGATATCTGAACAAAATGACAAATTAAGAGAAGACAACAGAAATTTGTATGGGTAATAATGTATCACATTATTCTGGCCCATCAGCAAATGACAGAAGTGCAAGGACTAAAACAAGAAAATAACCAGAAGAAATGGTGGTGGTTGCCACAGCTCTCTTTAAGCAGGTGAGAAACTCAGTCTGAAAGCTGTAAAGATAACTATAGAAATTATATCATTCTCTCAGTGAGAGCTAGAAAAGCTTCTGTGCTCACAGGGAGGTCAAGAAGTGAGAGCCCAGTGGATCATTTTGTTGCGTTTTTAATGCTTCATGGCACAGGGTCAGTCAGAAATCCCTATCTTGAGGTCATGGTTGGGGCAGTCTGGAAAGCAATCTTTTCTGTTGCTAGCAAGGCCCTGCTTAGGCTCTGCTCTTTCTCTCTCTGGCAGAAGATTATTACAGCCCGTTCATCCTGCTCATCATGCCATGGTTAAATTCACCCTGGGCGCTGGCATTCAGCTTCTCTGGGATCACAGCGGCCCCAAGGACCTTCCCTGTGGCATTCTGACCAGACTGTTGCAATGTGGTGCAACAAGTATCCAAAGCTAACCCCGGGTAGCGCTCCGGGCAGTAAAATTCCTTACCGTGCCTATTGATAGGCAAGGACTAATATTTATTTTTAGCTCCACATTTAAATAGTCCGAGTGAGACAATGAGGAGCATGAATGGCAACAAACTTGTCTGATAACTAAGTAGGGACTCCTATTTTTATGGCACCAGCCCCCTGTCAATGCAGCAGTGTGATTACACTTGACATGTGGGGAAAAGGGGATTATCATCCATCTCTGGAGCTGCCTTGGAGGTGGTTTGACCTAGAAGAAGTTTGACTAAGAAGAAGCTGAGAAGCGCAGTTTGGAGGGCCTCCTAATGACTACATCTGTTTTAAATAGACGTATTTTGACTGTAGCTTCCATACCAAACAGTGACCGGAGTCAAGTGATCACTTAAAAAGTCTGAGATACAACTCTGCAGTATTTTACAGTGAATTTAATAGCTAAGTCTTTCAGGAAAATATACCACCCTGCAAGCACACAGCTGAAGCACGGACATTTAATGAATGCTGCTCACTGCCTAAACGTGAATTCACACTACAACACTTGCAAATGATCTATAATGCCTCGCATTGCTAGTATATCAAATTTGCATAAATATACCTCAAATATTTATAAATCAATAGATATAAGCACGTGTTTAAAAGTAACTATCAAAAGTGCATATACACAGAGTTCTTACATGCGCTAATTAATCCAAGTAATCACATTTTGCCTTATTAAATTAAGCATTATATGGATAAAATGTAGCTTGCCATGTAAGCACTAAAATACTGTTAGAAACAAACACTACTGCTGAAAAAGAAACAAGAAAGAGAACATGCCCGTGGAAGAGCACTTAACTGAAATGTAGCTGCAGGATCTAATGCCATGGAATGACTAACAATAATGTATATATTACTTTTAAACAAGGGAGCAGTTTTGGACAAATTTCCACTTCTCTGTCTGGTTTCAGCCTGGTGAGCTATAACTGTTCAGGATAAGCAGAAAGCAGTAAAAGAGCCTGCTAACTCTCTTGCCCATTTAAAAAGGTCTCCTCAGAAGCAATGAGAATTCCTTATTTCCTCCAGCTGCTTATTTACTGGTGCTTCCCTGCCTTCCTTTAATTAGAGCTAATAAAACAACAGCAACAACTGTCCTTGATAGTTTTTTAACTCTTTCTAGCTAAGAAACCCTTTACTTCTCAAGAGGTACAAAGAAGCACTGAGGACAGCTGTGGAGTTTGGAACAAATTTCTTGGTGGGTCCCACTTTAAAGCTTTTATACACCTAAGAAATCTAGCCCTGACTGAAAGGAAGTGATTAAACTTTTTAAAGACTACAGAGAGTTTTATACAGAGTAGTGTGCTACTCAGGACCAATTAAATGTAATCTTAAGTACTTAACTGTAGCTTTTTTTTTTTTTGTACACTAGGAATCAGTTAAGTGGAAGGTGCCAAATTAAACTTACATTTGAATTGACTTAATTTCAAGAGATTATGCATCGTAATTTAAGAACGATTTCAGAAAGCTTTAGTAGAGCAGTCTCTATTAAGTTGGCTTCAGGAGCACTGTGTTAAGTCTGAAAAAAGAAAACATGCCAGGGCAATATGACATGCTCAAGAGCAAATAAGTGCAACTAACAACAACAAAAGTGTTGCAATTAAGCCCACAATATCGCAGGTGGCATCACACAAGGAGGTCTCAGTCAAGAGAGA
This sequence comes from Bombycilla garrulus, assembly GCA_013400315.1. Taxonomy (NCBI): domain Eukaryota; kingdom Metazoa; phylum Chordata; class Aves; order Passeriformes; family Bombycillidae; genus Bombycilla; species Bombycilla garrulus. The sequence goes on from VXBU01003887.1 coordinate 101,797, forward strand.
CTCAGTCTGCACAAGGACACTGAGTGAGTTTGTTCCACTTCTGGCAAGAGCAGTAAAACCCAGGTTTTCTTTCTCTAACATGTGACAAGTTAATTTGCCACATGTAATAACATGATACAATTACTCACATGCTCTTTCTTTGATGAATGCTTTTCTCAAGCAAATATTACTTGGACACATATTAGGGACAAGTGGATATGAAACTTTTGGAAAAGAGGCAGGAGATCTTGCAGTTAAAAAAGTAGACTGGAACTGGGGAGACTTGGAATTTAATCCAGGTCTGGCACGTTTTCCATACACTTCTATCAAGTCTCTTGGGCACCAAAGCAAAAATCAGGTGGCTGATAAAACTTTCCGTAAATGCTTAGGTTCTCTTGGCACAAACATTTAATTAGAAAATAGAGGCTAGATGGCTGACTAGACATAAACTACAAGTGTAACCCTGGGCTAACACAACCCTGGCCACCCATCCCTGTGCCCTCTTTTGGAAAGGTGGTTGTTTTCATTGTTTTTGTCACTTACTTATCAGTTTACATGGGTTATGCCAGTGGGGCTAAGGATGGTCCAATAACCGGTGCACAACTTCCAGGGCAGCCTGTTGAAGGCCAAGGGTGGGAATGGGCTGGCTTTGCTGACCCCAGTGTGCAGCTCCTCCTACCCACCTACCTACCCACCTCATGCTACAAGCAAGCAAGCATTTGGGACAAACACAACATTGGCCATATTTCTTCAAAATATGCCCTAACAGCTTGGCGTCTCTGTCATGTAACAAAATACACCATCAGGACCCTTGAGATCAGTCCCCAGCAGATGGGAGAGCTGGTGTAGTTCTTTCATGTGCCCGAGAAGATGTCACCTGGACCAACAAGCCAACGAAATAGTCTTTTCTGGCTTAAGGTGTGGTCCTGCAATTTCTCCTGTTTAATTTATGTGTAATCATTAATAAATCATTGGGCTGGAGCAGAAAGCATTACTCCAGGTGACAGAATAGGTTACTCATCTAGGTTACCACTCCCTTTTTGCAGATTCTGTTTGTGTTTCACATTGAACAGTCTTTGGCTAATCTGTCACCACTGGCACGGAGATTCATCCCCATGCCAGATGACTGGAAAAGAAGGGTTTTCTCTCCCTGTCTCTAGGTTTGTATCCACGACAGTCTAAATGGGAGGGCTCCATTCAGAAGAAGGATGGGGAAGGTCCTTCCAACAGTCCGAGGTGGAGGGTCTCTCCTGGAAGACAGAGGTTTGGGAAGCTTGGAAGAGAGGACTAGACCACGGGTCCCACCTCTGCGCACTGAGGTGTGGCATGAGAAAGACAAGTGACTCACTCAACCATAAGTACGTTCCAAAGCCAAGTACAGAGTCTGATTCTCAGTCCTTTGCTTTTCTGTCAGAATCCTATCTCTCCCCTTACTCTTTTGCACTAATATGTGCTTATTTGTACCATTAGAGAACACCATTAAGTTGTCCCATAAACCTAGGCTACTGTTTTTATTTTTAAATTGCTTAACATCAGCAAGCACTTTCTGCAATATACGGTGCTGACTCTCTCTTAATTTTTTATGTTGCCTTTGTTTAATATACTCAATTACAAACAAGAAATATCTGCAGAAATGTAGTATGCAGGAAATGTATATTTATACACATAAGGTATATGTATAATTTATCAAATGGAAGGAGTAGAACATTTCACTCAGTCTACGCATAAGGTTAAGCTCTGAATACTTATTGTGGCTTTCATGAATCACAGGGCCTCACTCTTGCTACTGGGGATAAATTATTCTGCTCTGCTGTATTACATATTCTTTGTATAAAAGATGCAACTGCACATGTTTCAATCCATGAAACCATTAAAAATATTCAGGAGAAAATATTTTTGAGATATATATCCTCCCTTGCACCCCGGAGACATTGCTTGTGATCAGACTGCAGCATAAGTTGGGCTCCCACTGAAATCTATTTGGTGAGGAAAAGCATGTCAGAAAGACCAGGCCATAGGGATGGGCCAGAATGCAAATACCAGGACAAATGGGCTTTGGTGGCAGCCCTGTTTTGATATGCCCAGGAATAATGCCACTAGAAAACAGCACCTAGGAGTGACACTGCAGCAGCCAGTCTATGTTTCCTGTCCAACCAGGGTTAAGGTAAAAAGCACCATTCGTGGATGGACTATTCTGGACTGATAAAGAAAATAAAATTCTGCTAGGGAAGCGGAAATCTCTACTTGTACCAAAGCACCCAGTCTTCCCAAATGCCTCCAAATGCTGACCAAAGGTCGTAATGTTATCAAGAAGCAAGTTTCATAATTCCCATTTTAATCATCTCCTTCACTCCCTGGCTTGGTCTGTGCTCTGGCACGTTTT
>VXBU01003887.1:105778-143566 GCA_013400315.1 Bombycilla garrulus
AAAAAAAAAAAAAAAAAAAAAGAGGGGGGGATCATCATAAAGAGGGTTCTGGCCTATGACAAACACAAGGAAGTGACAGATACAGGCGAGAACACCAGCACGCAGTAGGAGCTGTACATCTCTGCAGCCATAATGAATTGAATATTTATAGTAAACCACAGCCACCCATGGTTAAGTCTATTTACATCATACATATGAGTTCATTTTTTCCCTCCTTGTTTAAGCAAGAAAGTCATCTTCAGCTATATTGTATCCTACTGGATATAAATCACCATCTCTCTTGGTGGTTTCTGTAAGTTTCTTTTCTTTATAGAACAGCTGTGATTGAAGTGAAAACCCTGTGTAGTCTTTTTACTGTTCCAATGTCATTATGTTGTGATCCTCAGGAGACAGGTATTGTAAATGAATTAGGTTTTGATTCTAACTGTAAAAACTATCCTTATATCAAGAGAGGGAACTACAATAATACTCCTCAAAAAAAAAAAAAAAAGGTCGTACATAATTTACAGGATGCATAATGCATGTGAATAAAATGTGGAACAACTTTTAAGCAATTATGTTTGTGTTATGTGGTGTGGTTTGTAATTGGAAATAAATGGATGGATTTTTCGAGAAGGGAAGTGGGTCCAGGGGAGGTGGGGCAAGGAGTCGGGGAGTGGGAAGGAGAAGCGGTGGTAAGACAGAGCGGTGCCACGCTCCGGTGCTGAGGGACGAGCAGGACAGACTGCCGGGACAGATGCCCTCGGTGAGAAAGGCAGATCTGGTCCCGCTGGAGCAGCAGCGAACTCTGCCTCGCTGTCCTCCCCCTGCCCTGGGCTGCTCTGCGCCAGAAGAACCACTCTGGCCCAGGGGAGCACTCCTTACTCCTCCTTGCTAAAAATTAATATTATGATAGTGGGCATAAGTAAATTGGGAGTGGCAGGGTAAAAAAAAATAAGACTAAGATGTGTAATCTTTCCTGCAGCACTGCACAGATGTCACTTTCAAGAATTGCAGGGGAAAGGTGGAGGAAGGGTTTTCTCTTCTTCTGTCTGTTTTGCAAATTGAAGCCCACGAAAGCCATGGGAGTCAATGGAGTCACTCCAGCAGAGCCTTTAGCCTTTTCTTTTTCTATAAAATGAAAGAAGGAAAGCAGGAAGACGGTTTTTTAGCACTCCATTTTCTTTCTCTTCTGAAGCACCCACAGAGAACAGGTCTCAGTGCCTGTATCAAACACGTTGCAGTGGCCCACCCTCAAGCCCTGCTGCTCTTGTGGCTATGTAAATGGAGTTTTGTGGAATGGGAATCACAACAGAATTGAGGCCTGGAAGCTGTCACCCCCTTACAAAGGTACCATGGTCATCCCTACACTGCGAGGTTTGTTTCCAGCTTGAAGTAAATAAGAGGCCCTTCTCTGTGCCCGTCTCAGGAATGCTAGTGACTTCTCACTGCCCTTGGCTATCTTGTTTTTAATTTAAGAACCATGCAAGTGCACTTAAACATCATTGTTTACTGGTGTCATTGTTATCAAAGCAAGTAAAGACATCAGCATCTGTATTGTCCTCGGGTTTTATTTTCATTGTGTCAGGCTACAATGGGACTTTGAGCATCTAGTTCTTGACTACAGGCACCATTCAACAGGAAATTGATTTCCATGGGTGACAGGCGTGGAGGCTCCATGGGTTCCCGAGTGAGGCGCACGCAGCAGCACCAACGTGCTGTGGGTCTCTATCCCTTTCTTCTCAAACTGGGGCTCTCAAACTCTACTCTGAACCCACACATCCTCCTCTTGAGCATTAAGATGTTGGTGCTGGAGCGTAGCCAGTGTTTCCCACAAACTGTACCTGCTTCCAAATTAGGCGAGCACTAAGGGAAGAGACAAGCACACGTGGGATGGGGGGGCAGAGATTTTTACAGAGAATAACTGACGATGCATCAGCATGGACAGGAGCCTTAAGGGCAAAATACAGTGCTTGTCAGTTCACGTTTGTCTGCACTTGGAGAAGAGGCATTTTCAGGCTCTGCATCATGATAGCTATAACAAGCTGAGTTGAGAGACTTCAATACATACCCAGCTATGAGTATGGACACTGATGAGAAAGCTTATGTGTGCCTGCTCGTATTCATTTCATACGAGTAGACACTTAGCTCATTCAAAAATACAGCTGGCAAGATAAGCCTTTGACAGTACAAAATACATATGAGGGTGTTCAGTTTTCAGTCAAGGTTATGCCATTTTTAATGGCCATATACTTACCCTGTCTGGTGCATTTATTCATTTTTGAGCCAAACTAGATTCAATGATTTTCATCATTTTTTTTCACCTCTGTTGACATTGTCTGACAAGACTGTTCAGACTCAGACTGCTTAGGAAAAATAAACTTTGGTGCCAGATTTTGAGCCATCAGCAGTGTTCACTCTCATCTTTATTCTATTATTCTGTTGCAAAGGAACTTTGAGCTCAGGAGCCACAATTGAAAAAAAAAACAAACTCCCGCCTTTTTTTTTTTTCTTTTTTTTTTCTTTTTTTTTTTCTTTTTTTTTTCTTTTTTCTCCTTTCTCCTTTTTTTCCATCTTGTGATCTTAACCCAGCTGGTGAGGGAGAAAATTCCCATGTGAGGCATGTGGGTGGAGCCCAAGTGTGGAAGCTCCATGCTTGCAAAGTGTTTGGCATGGATCTGCTGGCTGGCTTTGTTTTCCACGGCAGGACACAGAGGGAAGCCACATTCAGCACATTAACAGCCACCACCTGTTGCTCTGTTCTACTTCAGAGGAACCATGAGGCTGGGGAATGGCACTGTGCTCTGGCCCTTGATCTCCAGGGAAGTTTGATATATCTGGGATGTGCATTTGTCCCCACATTTTTCTTCCTTTTGCAAGACATGATGCTGGTGGTTTTGGGAGTCCAGATGGAGAAGAGGTCCTTGGAGCAATTTGAGCTGTGCTCTGGTGCAGGTCACTAGGAGGAATTTTCAAGCTCCATTTGATGTGGCTCTCCTGAAGACAAACTCTTCTTGGTTAATTCACTGCAATCAGAAATTTCCCTGCCACAGACTACTCCAAAAATCTTAACTATGTCAAGCCTAAGTACAAGGAATAGCAAGCAAATGCAAAAAGGAAGAATTTGTTAACCTTGTCAATGACATTTGTAGGACCATCACCAGATTTCTCCCCTCTTTGCGCAGTACAGTTTAAATTGATCTCCATTCCTATGCACTTTCCTGTTCATATGTAAAGCACAAGGAGAAAAAAAACCCAGCATATCACTAATGCAGCTAATTCTCAGTATCTTGAAGCAATTGACACAAGTACATGAATTAACTCATCACTTTATATCACATACTTGAAGCAAATGTGCTATTTGGAGTACCACTTGGTAAGAATAAGCAATTTAAGATCCATTAGTATTTGGAATACTCTGTTTCATTAAAACCACCGTCATCCCTAAATGCAGATGAGTGGAGAGAAGCTATCAACCTCGTGGTTGTACTAGACAAACTTAAAAACACTTTATATTACAGGATACTGTGAAAGGGTTTTAGCATAAATACAAGCCAGGCCTTTGGTTTCCAAAAGAGGGTTCTGCTACCTTGGGGTGAAGTTTCTCACAGCTTTCATAAGTTTGAAAATGATAACGTGAGCCGGGGAGAGACAGCACTTCCGGTGAACAGATTTTAAGCTTTTAATATAACACCAGGGTAGTTTTGCAAAACACGGTCTGTTACTTGCATACCAAAATTCATTCTCCTTTATAGTGGCCTCAGTGCCTAAGATTATGGGAGAGCTGGAATTATTTTTTAAAATAATAAATACCTATCCTCTGTTTTCATTCAAAATTTCCAAATAAATCAGGGCCCCTTTGCCCTGGGCTTGACCTGTAGAGTTTTAAGATCAAATCAGTTTCATTTATGATACTGTATTCTAACAAGTTTTATAAATAATATAAAAGCAGTGGCTTCAGATTTTAATTAGACTTGTGACAAATCTATAGCACATTAAACAAAATATATATTTTAATGATTTTTTAAGTACTTACTGTACAGACCAAGGAAAGAATCCTGAAAAACTTCTGGAAAAAAAGAATGTTCTTTTTTCCTCAGTTCAGACACATTCAACCCTCAAGAAGTTCCTCAACTTAAAGAAGCTATTTTTGTCTAAGCAGTAAAGGTAGAAATGTTACAGAAGTCACAGGAATTTCTGGAAAAACTAAATCCTTTCACTGGGCTGCTTAATTTACTCTCAAGTCTTTCCCAAATGCTGAAATACACTTTCAGAGCCACAGACCTTACATTTCATACAAAACTGGAATGCCTGCAGTGACGGCTGTTGGCTGAACGAGAGGTGGGCACAATTCCACTACGGAGGAAGGACCAGTTGGGTCCTGGCAGACACAGAGCACAACCTGCCTTCCACCCTTCACCATGCTCTCAGTCCAGCCTTCCCAGGAGCCACTGATTTAGGAGAAGCTGCCATCCAGAAAAGGAACTGACCAATGCATCGAGGCACAAAAAGGGCATCAGTGTTGACGACGTGATGCTATTGGGAGGAGCATCCCAAGAGACTGCTGTCTCACAACGTTCTTCCCTTGGAAGAGAAATCACTTCCTGATTGACAAAATTTACATGATAAGACCTCATGTCCTGCTGAAATAGCAGTGTAGAGCCAAACTTGTAGAATATATTAAAAAGAGTGTGTGTCCTGCAGAGGCACGATAAGAGCATGCAATGTATCCCACGACTACTCTCTATCCATGGTCAGGGCTAGGTTGACTCCAAAAGATTCAAAAGCTAGTTTCTGTACTCAAACAAAGGCACTGGATTCTGGTGAATCAGGATTAGTGTTCTGCAGCTGTAGGGGAGATACTTTATAATTAAGCCAGCACCCTCCAGCAGATCTCAGTTGGAGGTACCAGCAGTCTTAGGCAAAAACTGGTTTGAAATCAGCCTTGCTTCCGGCTGAATAGCTCTGCTGGTGATGAAGAAAAGTCTGTGTGTTTCTATGGCTTCTAAAGTGCAGAAGCCCACCTAGAATACCTGAAAATGTGGACCTAATACATCTTTATTTTCTTGTTTTTCATATCTCTGCAAGATTTATGATTGTGCAAGAAAAAAAAAAGAAAAAAAGGGAGGCCTATTTACAAGAGTGGCTTCAAAGTTAACCATTAATTTTCATGCTCAAATGCATGGACAGAGTGCAAAATGATCCTTAAATGACAGAGCAGAAGTCGAGTTAAATCTGAAATTCTGAAATTCCTATGCTGTTTACTTTTCTAGGTTACCAATCCAAGTATAGAGATAATAGCTGGGTAGATCCTCGTCAGGAACAAGGCCCGGCCTGGCTGGATTTCATAAGTCTGCAAAAACCATTGTCCTAAAATTCGAGGCTAAATAGGACCCTCCACCTGACTCATAAGCATTCCACATCAATATCTCTGATAAATGTCTCAAGCATTCGAACACAGAAATAATATCAAGGGTACTTCCCTCACAGCTGAATCAAGCTGTGACAACAGATACTGAAAGTGGTTATTTTTGTAATACTTTATCTTGTAATTATCCTTTTTTTCTGATGTCTACTTGTGCAGGGAAAAACAGCAAAGTCCTTTCATGTTGAACAGGTTTCAGGGCAGTTGTTGTTTATTTCCGTGAAGCTACATCATGTTTCTGCATCAGGGTGAGACTGAGGTTTGTGTCAGGCAAATTCCATGGTGATGTTATTTTTAAAATTATGTCTGCTGTTAGTTTACCCTGGCTGACAGAAATAACCCCCTTTCCCATCTCTGCATTCCTACACAATCTGGCCAGCAACAGCTGAAATTTGATAGCACACACAGGTATAAAATTGAGTCAACTGTTGGATTTTGGCAGTTTCTTGGCCACAACCTGTGGAGTCCACGGGCCTGAAATGAGGGTGATAGAGCCGCCTGCCATAACTAGAGCTCTTATTTTAGACTTTCTAAAATCAAGTGCAGCTTCTTACCTTGTTGCTTCACACTTGGTTCAGATTTGGAAGAGATCTTGGCAACTCTGAGAGCCATGAAACATTTTAAAATGATTAATAAGACTGCACTCTTAGAGCAAGGATAACTCTTGCAGGACTCTGCCTACATTTCATGTCAGCATCAGATAACAATTCATCCAAGTAAAGTAGATTACTAGCAGATTTTTCCTACACATCCATAACAAAGTCTAAACAGCAGGAATAGCAACAACTTGCTTAAACACAGTATTTTCAGAACAAAACGGATTAAAAGAAACAGTCTCTTGAAGAAAACAAACCTATGAATATTGTAAGTCTCTGCTCAGATCTACAAACCTTTTACCTGTCTAAATTTTACCTGGCACAATTTAACCTGTCTAAACACATGCAGCATTAAACTATCTTTTCATTTCCCCATGATCTCCTCAGCTGCCTCGGTGACACGTGCCCTTCCCACCTGCTCTCATCCCAGAGAGCCCGTCCCCTGTAGGTCTCAGTGCCATTGACAGAGGAGACTGTGCTTCTTCAGGCCCCCTCCCAGGGCTCTGGGTATCAGGGTGTCACAGCCAAATCTCACCGTGGTCTCCGGTGCCACAACCCTGTCACGCTGGCGCCGACTCCGTGCCAGCCTGTGGCCGGCAGGGCCCCGGGCAGTGCCGCTGCCCAGGCACGGGAGGGGGATCCTGTTCCCTCACAGATGGCCCGTGCTTGCTCTGTGCAGCCAAGGGACGTGTACCACTAAAAGGCAGGAATGTTTGGCTGGAGGCTTGCAGGCTGGTACAACCTGATCAGGCCACACATCTGTGTGCTGGCCCTCACTGCTGTGACCTGCCACAGCTGTGCTGACACATTGCCTTTTCCCACTGTATGTCCTGGACATCTTTATTGGGAAAACACCACTGTTGCTTTCCGTGCCACCTGTGTAGTTTATAATTTTTTTCTTCTTCCAATGCATTTCTTTGCTGTAATTTTGGATAAATTTTCTCCCTTGCTTGTCTATACTTTTTACCAGCAACACACTATGAAGACAGTCTTAGCCACTAATACTAGTGGCAAAGTTGTCCTTGTTTCCTTAGAGCAGAAAGCTGCCTGTGGTCACATTGGAAAATACTATACAGTCAGAAATCCATTGTTGCTTTTGTTCCCGATATAGCATTTCTTTTTCTTCCCTTTGGGAATAGCAGTCACAATCAGCAGTTACTTGGCCACAAACTTGTGCAGCCCATGGGCCTGAAATGAGACTAATAGAGCAGCTTGCAATATCTAGAGCGCCTATTTTAGACTCTCTCCAAACTCAAATGGACTTTCTTACTTTGTCCTTTCACACTCCATTTTGAAAGAGATTTTGACAAGAGAACTTACTTTGTGTGAGGAGGTGAAAGCACTTACTGCCTTACCCAAACAGGCCAAGAGACAGGGAACTCGGAGCTAGTCAAACTGCTGATGTTGAAACAGATTTATGAAAATATCTGTATTTGTTTATTTGTATGTACATTTCCCATCCTCATTTCCCCCCCCCACCCCGCTCTGGTAACCTGATATTCATGGAAGTCTATTCCTTTGTTGCATTTTTGCTTCACTTCCTGTCAAATTATTTCATTTTATTTAGCTTCACCTGTCAAAATACATGAGCTAATTCTCTCTGTGATGACCTGCCACTGCTTCTTAGACTCCTGTGACAGGATGCAGCAACTGCATGCCTGCAAATCCTGTGCCATGGAAATCACCTGGGCATCTTTACATACACATAAGCAGGAAAGACAAACCCAGACTGAAATGCCTTGAACCAGCTTAGTTCTGCACCCAGGTGCTGCCAAACAAGAAATCTCCTCTGCCCAAAAACATGGTCCTTTCACACCTTTCATCTATGGATTACCAAATGTTTAATGTGCAGAGTCTAACACAATGGACACCATAATCTCTCTGAGTTTATCCCTCACCTAAAACATCCTCTGGGGGTACTTCTGTAGAGGTTGTTGGTTTTTTTTATGGAAGTGAAACAACATTCTGGTATAATGCAATATGTTCTGAAATAATCTCTTATTGTATGAATTGACTGCATACTCCCTGACTAATGGCAGCTACAAAGGAAGGAACTCTCTGTGATACTATGGTATTTATTTTTGTCATTTCTACGGCTTTGATGGTGGTAGTTATAATTTATCTGACTTCTCAGTCCATGTGCAGAGCTACCATGGCTCCATGCCACCTTGCAGCACAGGAAGCCCTAGCCTGGCCAGTCTGATGGCTGTCCAGCAAGTCATTACTTGCACTGGGAGTGGTGCAATGCAAAGCCAGAGGATCTTGAGTAAACAGATCCCTCTTTCATCTCCTTTACAGAAGTGGGTGAGTGAGAATTGGTGTTACACAAGGCTGCGTTGATGCTGTTCAAAGTGATGAGTTTTACCCTTAATGTTATACTGAGGGAACCCATGTGGTGGCCAGTGATTGATTACCTTCACAAAGCTCATTTTCACTCAGCAGTGGTGACTTTCAGAAGGGTGATAATAACAGATATCATTGCCTAAGTTCTCTCTCACAGGTTTTCCACTGTCCCATGGAAATCAAAAGGTGATTAATTCCTCTAACAGCTTTTGTGGTACTTTGGAAAAGTTGACATAAAGTGGAACATACTGCATATGTAGGAGTCAAAGCCCATAATGGGTCTTTAATAATGAAAACTGAGGATACTATATCAGTGAAGTACTGGAAGAATGTCTGTAAAGAAATAGGAACAAGGCTCTCAGCAGGGATTCAGGACATCCACAGGACCAGGAATGAACAGGAAGTCTATGTCGACCTGTGAGCTTGTGTGCTTGAAGAAACAGAATAGAGCTAGAGGCTTTGGAAGGATGCTTGTCTGACCCTGGAGAGGCAGGTTACACAACCTGAATAAGGAAAAATAGATGTCTCATGTTACCTGTTAAAATAGAGAAATGTTCCTCTTCGGGAGTTTTAGCTGAGGTTCTTCCAAACATGAGCCTTCTTAAAAAAGGACAAAACATACAGATTGCCAGACATCCCAAAGGGGTGAAGGAAACACCTGCTGGGGGCAGTTTGTCAGGAGTGCACCATCCTCTGTGGCCAGAGGCCCTGTGGTGGCCGAGGCAGGTGTATGCCCCTGTCCAAGGGGGTCGGATTAGCAGCTTGCTTCTCCTCTGAAGCGGTACCAACCACAGAGGCAGCAGCGCTGGCTGAGGGCACTGTTATCCCTCATCCTCTCCCGCTTCCACGCGAGCAGCAGCAGCTGTTCCACCCCCTGCCCCTGGCGCTTGCCTGAGCGGCGCCTCACGGGGTGCACAGTGTCAGTAGGAAATGGAAGTAATGAGCCTCAATTAAGCAGCTCGCCATACAGCCATGGATGAACTTGTCCCAGCAAGAGTACCCAGGCCCAGGGGCTCTGCAGGGTGGTTTTGTGATGTGCAGCTGGTTCAAAGCCATTTGTGGAATGCTGAATATTCCTCCTCCCTGTGGGACACACTTGCCCTTTTGAGTACCACACACATGGGGTGCAGCTGGGAGGGGGGCACAAAACAGAGGAGATGAATGCCATCCTTTTTATACAGGCCTGTTTTCATACATGCCTGTTTACCAAGGAGTAAGAATAGACAAAGGGAGAAAAGGTCTCCACCTTCATAAAAATCGTGAAGGCTTTGCCTGACATAACATTGATTTGCTCCTGAAACAAACCTGGGCACCGTTTAGCTTTGCTCTCATTACTGTTTATGCAGGACAACGCTTACCTTAATTTAGAGAGCCAGCACAACATTTTGTGGCTTTTCTTCCCAAGTGAGTCTTCAGTGTGGGATATACATGGTGGCCAGAACTTATGCAGCTTTTTCCCAGTGGGATATTTCCACAGTAATATACAGATCTGAAAAGATAAACCACTTATTCCCATGAAGAGTACTTTGGGAGATAAATAAGAAAAAAAAAACCAACCTTTACGTTCTGTATACTTACACTTGGTATGTTGTTAGTTTGTTTTTTTTTCCACCAGGCCTTTTTTTCATCAGCTGTTTTAATGTGAACTGTGCTCCTAAACTTCCAGCAATGCTGGAGAGGGTACCCCAGCCTCTGCCATCAGGCCACAGAAACTGTGTTTATTTTCTTCAGGGAAGCAGTGCTGTTTTCAATAGATTTCACACTTTTTGCAATATGTGAGTCACCAAGTTGACTTTTGCTGAAAGAGCATACGGAGTTTGCAGAGCTGTACATATACAGCTTGTACTCAGTGATTAGAGGAGCAACAGAATTCACTGCAGAACAACATTCAGCTGGACAACTGCATGATAAAATGACCAAGGGGGGGATTTTGGAGTGGGTTTGGGCAGGAGGTGGACTTCTTGCACGGTAGCATTCAAAGGAGGAGATGGGAAGTTTAATTAATTCGAGGGTTCCAGGTATTTTAGGAATGGTTTTTACTGACTGACAGTAGGACAATGTTTGCATAATTGCGCAAGCATGCAGCCTTTGCATAATAATAATATTGCTGTTCTCTGAGATACACTTTGTTTTCAGAAGTGACCTGATAGCAGCAGAAGCAAAAGACTCAATTTCACAGTTACTTCGAAACAAAAATAATTATGGGAATGCACGCAGAAATTAAATTTGTGCAATTTGTGCTCAGAAACTAAACATCCCCTAAAGCTAGACAATTTCAACCATTTCAGATTGGTTATCCTCTCTGTATCACTATTTAGGCCCGAGATTTCTTCATCTGTTCTAATCTCATTCTTGTGCTGTCTTCCATCATGCTAGAGATATTCTAGGTCTTAGACAATGTGTATATCCAATAAATGTAATTAAAATGTAACTACAACTATCTTTTTCATTTTCCTTATCACAAAAAAATATTACATACTGAACCTAACAAACTTTATGGATGTGTTTCTCATTTTGAGTCTTGCGCAGTATCCACTGAAGACAAATAGGATAATTTCCCATGAATACAGGAAACACTGGTACAAATAATACAGCAGCATAAAAAAAAAGCTCATTTAAAAATTTCAGGAATGTGAGAATCTCTTAGACTGAAGATGTGCAACCCCCAAATCACTGAGGAACCTACTCATTAGCTTTCAACCTTCCTGATAACACCACCCCAAAGAAAGAGAAGCTTCTTTTCTCTGTTCTGTCTGTATTTTGAACTGCCTAGAAACCAATAACTACAGCTTATCTTTCCATACACTTGTTCCTTCCAAAAAGAGCAAACTAGCAAACAGCCAGACAAGCCATTGTTAAGCTCTGTCGAGCCATTTTTGCGGGATCACCTTCAGAGACTCCTGAGATTTATTTTTCACCTTATTTGGCAATAGTTCATCAGCAAAGTATTTCTGAAAGAATGACTGAGCATCTTTTCCTGGTGCTGTAAGTGGGAAAGCAAACCCGGGTACCCGAGCTCTGTGTCTGCCTCTTTCCTTTAGTGAGCAGTAATAGCACCACAAGTCCTGACAGGCTTAGAGAGTGTCACCAAACTGTCCATCAGCCAGTGGGGAAGGATTTGACAGTGACTTACAACTGGAGAGAGTGAGACAGACAACATTTACCTCGAGTGCTGAGCAATCAGGGAAGATAAGTACTGTAATCTGTGTCTCTGCACAGCGACCTTCTTGGCTACGTTCAGTTCTCACTGACACTTCCTGGGCTTCCACCACTGAGACCAAGGGTGGAATGTGCACCTCCTCCACTCCTATTCTGTGCCTATAAAGAGCTGTAGATGATGCTGTCCTCTGCCTCAAGGCTTGAGGGTCAATCTGCTGATGCCATTTATGCCATCGACACCATCAGGGAGGAAAATGTTGCAGTAGGTCTGACCAAGTGTTTAATGTGAGGTACGCTGTCAGTCATCTGCTCAGCCTGGTTCCATTCAAAATCAGCTGGTAGGAAATGAGGGACAAAAAGAAAGTACTTGGCAATGAATCCTGACATTTTTTCCCTCTCCTCTGCATTCCTTTTCACATTCATTTCTTAGCTTTGCTGAAAAAAGCTGAAGAAAAAAAGAAACAGTTTGAGTCTAAAGCCAATTTTGATAATGTAAATGCACAACCATTTATACTTTCAAGAATTCAAATCTGCAATTTCAAAATGGAATTATGCCAATCACATTTTCTATCTGGCTAAATTAATTGTTAGGAAATCGTAAATAAGGGTGACATGGGACCACTTAATGGAAAGAAAGATTCCTCCATGGTTTATTACTATCCTCTGGTCCACACTGAAGTGAGCTTATGTTCTCAGCTTAGTTTGCCTCTTGCCATAAGAAATAGTTTTGCTTTAGAAAAAGTCTCGGAAGTGGTATAAGGATCTCACTCATTTATTTCTCCTAGGAAATACATTCTCTTTTGGTCTCCTCAGAGGAATGTGTCTTTGTAGGCAAGTTCAGCACTGCCAGGGGAGGGGAAAACCAATCATTTCCAGATTCATGATCAGGGTTTCAAGAATCATCTTGGCTGGGCACTAGCATTAGTCTCTGTATATGTGTCTGAGGGAGGATAGGTTCTCAAAATGAGTAAAAGGCAAATTCAAAGAAGAGAATAATCTCTTCCATATCCTCAGTGTGTAGGACAAGAAACAGGCTTACCTGCAGCTAGAGGTGTTAAGAAACAGCAAAGTTCTGTTTGAATCTTCTCAGAATCCCCAAGAATTTTCTCAGAATCCCTGAGAAAAACTGCCCAATGAAGTGTGGACTGCCTGTTGGTGGAGGTGCGTGACAAGGCACTGTTCCTGGGGAGATGCAGATATTGTTAAGGACAGAATAAATAACCTCTTGGTAGACATTCCACCCCTGTGAATGACAAAAACGTTTTACTCACACAATTTTTTTATTTATTTCTGAGATCTTCTAGCACTGAGAGTAGTGATAGAATATCTCATTTCTTCCTCCCACATGTCACATGAAAGTACACCAAAGGCAGCAAGGAAAACAGGCAGGGAAAACGTAGCCTCAGAGCATAAAACATGGAAAATAAGGACATGCTAATGGCATGTGAGCCATCCTTCCAGGAGTCCAGGTGAAATCCTGGGCCTTGGCTGGGCTCCTGGGTGTGTGTGTGTGCCTAACACCGGAACAGCTGGTAACACAACCAGCCTGCAGGTCATCCAGACAATTCAGGGGTCTCATAAACTTAATGAGCTATTATTCAGCAGCACCCAATAATTACAAACAAATATGCGGCAGGTAACATGGGGAACAGCTGACTAAGTCCAGGAGTAAAGACACCAGCTAAAAAAATGAACACAACAGGCTGAGAGAGGCTGCGACTGTGGAATGAGACAGGCTCCACATGAACCGATGGCTGCCAGAGTTGCATTCGTACACCGAGAACTTTTCATTTTAGTGCCCTTTTAGAGAAGCTGAAAATATCCACTAACCCTGAGAACAAACATATCATTTTAAAGCAGAATAGGCCTGTAAGACTTTTTAACACTTGTTCGTTGATTATATTAATGCCAGAATATATTAAAGAAGTGCAATATAAATTTGATTTTAATTGTTTTGTACACACGCCAGTGAAAAGGAACTGATTGGATACAGTTCACAGGCAGTATGTTAATACGTTATTTTCATATGATGATAGCTTTGCATAATCTTTCTTTTTCCAAGATTTAGAAGAACCTGTTGTTAACCAAAGCACAGGAGAGAGGAAGAATACAATTTACATAAAATCGGCTACCCTACACATTAATTAGTAATGTGGCTGAGCGGAAGGTGTGTTCACTTAGTAGAAAGTACACTTTATAATTTATACACCAGCTGTTTCAGTGCTTTCTAGTCCATTTTCCTCCCTGCCTGCCTCTAATGAAATCGTGTTACTGGAGAATTGACTGGGGTGAATTGAGATTTTAATCCCATTGACGCTTCTCTATGGAAAGGCACACTGGTGGGAACTTTTAATGGAAGGTCTGTAATCAGAAGACACTTGTATTCAGTCCCCCACTATAATGACTCTCATCAAATGTTAAAGCCCAGGCAGTGTGCAGAAGGCTAGAATTTCAAGGTTTTTGACCAACCCCATTTGAGGCATTCCTCTGGGAGTGTGTGATTACTCAAGTTTAGCAGTTTATTGCCTCATCTTTCAATATCCAGTGAAGCACAAAATTCTCATCTAGGTTGCTCTTTTTACTTAAAGAACAGGCCAAAATAGACTGCAGAGCTACTAGCACTGTCATTGAGGTTAATTCTTGCTTCTCATTTAACAGGAGATCAATGAAAAAGCTTTAAAATATTAGAACACAAATGCTGCCTCGTCTCTAAAATTGCTTAGCAGCCTTTGTAAAAATTCTGGTTCTCACCACACTTTTCCAACACACGCTCGCATTTATTTATTACCGATTGCTTTTTTAAGCCTAAGAGTAACATTAATTGAGAGGTGGTGCTGTTCTGCAAAGAAGGATGTAAACATGTATTAAAATCCAGCAGAGCGAACAGTTTTCCTATTCCCCAAACTTTACAGTCAAGAAAAGTACAGTCATTAAAAGAGAGGTGGTCGAAAAGCAAGCTGAACTGGGAGTTAATGGGACTCATTATGTCGGCTGCATGTTAGTAATGTCTCCTTCTCTACCAGAAAAACAAGCAGAAATAGACACAGAAAAGCAAAACCCACTTAAACAAATGCCTGTTAAAATCCCTGTGAGGAGAATGCATTTGCTCTGAACAGACACAAACACATCAATTAATACAGTGGAAGCCACTTATACAAATACATGTTAAGAAATAAACTGGAAAAATGAAGGAACTTCTGACAAAAGATGTCAGATACTGTTGAAAGGAATAAATCTGTTTAAAAGACAACATATTTTTCAAATGCAGCAAGTCAAAATAGAAGGAATAATAGGAAGAATGCCTCTGAAGAATTAATGTTAAATAATAGGAAAAAAAAAAATCTTTCCCTTCCTTCTTCTTTTCCTCCTCCCCAAAAAAGGAATCAAGATGAGAGTTTTTTTAATAAGCATTTCTCTGGCAACTTAATGAATACATTTGAATGACTTTCCCTATTCCCTGTTCCTTTCTTATTGAATTGGTCAGACAAAGGTCTAATTTGGGAGTTTTTTTACTTAAAGGAGCTCTTTCTTTCTGATACTTCTTTCGGGCCAGCATGGGTTCAGGATTTTCCACTCCTTATGCAATTCACTCCCTCTGGTCCCTTTCTTATTTTAGTTATTTCAAAAAATGTTAGGATCCACTTGCTATTAGAGGTTCCTTTTTATGGCTTCCAATCTGAATAGGTGCCTACATTCTCACATTCCCTGCAGAATTCATGGCAGTTATTGTATATGTGCTATAATTCATACAGGAAGGATCACAATGCAGCTTTTCACCAGAATATGTTTGTGTGCATTTTTCAGGGCTTGTTTAATGCTTATTTAATTTCAGGGTTTAAATTAATCTATATCAGATTTTTTTTTCTGTGTGCACCGTGCAAGTGCCTTTCAGGAGGTCTTTCTTTAGACTTTCAGACTTCCCACTCAAATCTGATGGATTAAAGTGTTCCAAGTGTCCAAATTTTAAGGGAACATCCAAATGTCAGATTCTTTTAGAGTTTCTGTAGCAAGTAATGAATGCCTTTTGTTATATCAGCCCTAATTTTTCCGGGCTCTCTCTTGCTTCCTTTCACCAGCCTCCTGTCCACTTCTTTGAGAGTTTTCTCACTCTCCACCCTGGCAAGCCAACCTTTGTTCCAAACCAGCTTTCTGCTGGTGTCTCTCAGGGGTACTGGTCCGTACATCGATGATCTGCATGCTCC
Source organism: Bombycilla garrulus (assembly GCA_013400315.1). Taxonomy (NCBI): domain Eukaryota; kingdom Metazoa; phylum Chordata; class Aves; order Passeriformes; family Bombycillidae; genus Bombycilla; species Bombycilla garrulus. The sequence continues at coordinate 121,483 of VXBU01003887.1, forward strand.
ACAGGCATTCATTAATTTATCTCCTCAGCACCTATATTAGGCATGGAATATTACATCAGTGTGGCAGAGAGAGAGCTGAAACAGAGACAAGCACCTGAGTCACCCAAGGGCACTCAGAAAATTCGCTCAAGGGCCAGAAATCTCATCCAGGCTCTCATTTCTTAAACAGAGATAGTATGGAATAAGTTTCCTAAGTGGTCCTAATCCACCAAAAAAGCCAAGATTCAAATTCAGACATTCTGATGTTGTGCCTAACCACGAAATACCAGCATCTTACTATGTGGGCTATCTTTTCTAGCTCTCCAGAAGAAAACAGCTTAGCAACTAATAAGTAAGGCCATTAAATGCGGATTAAGTTTGAGGAAATGTGAGAGATTTTTTCTTCAAGGGGCAAGGAGGCTCCTGAGCACAGACTAGCCCTCCACACTCACCTTTCTCATTGACGCTGACCTAGTTATTAAGTCTCCATTTTGAAAAGGACACACCGAAGAAAACATAGAGACTGTTGTGAGATAAGAGCTGGTCAGAGGGGAATGGAAAAGATGCATCAGCACAATAAAATAATTGGTCAGGCACTAGCATTGCTGGAAAGGACTGAAAGGAGCCCTGGATCGTGAATGGATCAATGAATCAGCAACACTGTTACCAAAACTAAAGAGAGAGAAGTTTGCAAGGTGTAAATAGAATTGTCATGTAAGAAAGGAAGGGGAGAAGGAAAATATGTTCCAATAAAAAAAAAAAAAACCAAAAACCAAACAATCAAAAAAAACCTCACAAAAACAAAACAAAACACAAAAAAACCCCCCAAAACAGGGAGAGAAAGCATGTCTAATATTCTAATCTTTCAGGCCTTTCCAGCACCATCTCTCTAGGATGTTTGTAGCATCTTTCTGCCCTTAGGTAGGTGTTGGCTGGGGCCAGTCTGGATCACCAGACTAGAACTACAGAAAGAGTGAGGAACTCCATTTTCTGATTAGAATTCAATCATAGGCATCTGCCAGTTCCACTGTTTCTGTAGTGTCTTCTAAATGTGTCCGTCACAGATTAATCTGAGCATGTGCTTATTCTAAAAGATCAGAAGCAATAGATACAAATATTTTGTTCTGAAACTAAGAAACCCTCAAATTTTTCTTTCAATCAGTTTATGTTTCTTCATTCTGCTTGCTTCTGGTGATTTCTTTTTGGACACGTGGAGTGTGGCAAATTTTCCCTGGAGTAAAGATAACAAAACTCCAAATGTGGTGGAGACAGAAGATATAAAGTACCCACATGATGGAAATGTGTCTGTCTTAAGTTGGTTCTTCGGACTGTTACTAAGGCATGACTGCCCACGTGCTATTTGAGCTGGAAAATAGAGCAAAGAGAGTCATAGGAATAACAAGACCTTCTGCATCTAACAAAACATTGCTGTTTATAGCAGGGAAGCCCTCTAAAATACATTTGCACAGCACTTAGCACAATGAGCCCTGGTCTTCAGTGATACAACAGTAATAACTGTCAATAACACTGTTTATGGACATTTTCTCTTTTCAACAGCATAAGGGTGCTTTTCTAATCCACAAAGTCTATAAACTTGAACTATTGCACTATTTCTAAGGGCAGAAGTGAGACCAGAGATCAGGCAGATGAAGCGTGTCTTCTGTGATTTATCTGCGCGCTCCCACCACCACCTTCTTTCTGCAGTGAAGCCATAAGGAGGGGATCATCAGTGCTTAACTCAAATGTAAATAAGTATAACATTCTCTGGAGGCCCAAGCAATAATCCCGTTCAGAAAGACATAAAAATTGGTATGACTGTGAAATATAAGCCATCTACACTTCCTATATAAGGCAGCTAGAGGGTAATTTAACAGGGAAAGCACAGCTTTTGTTCTGTGAAAAATCAACCTAAGATAAACTAGGAAGAAAACAGACATCTATGGTAGGAGACAACCCCACAAGTCCCAGGGGATAGTCCAGCCAGCCTGATGTGGCACAGGTCTTCCCCACCCCAGACTAGAGCTATAGAGTCCATGGCATTCAAGAATTTTTTGGTTTCTGTTAATCTCCAGTAGTTTAATACACCGTAAGTTTTCTTCCTCAGGACAGACTGCCTTCCACAGCATGGTCCTAAGGAAAGGATGAAAAAATATCCAAATCTAGTAGTGCTGTTCAGAGAGAAAAGGCAAGTCAACAGTCACGGAAGAAAGAAATGTCATTGAAATTTTGTTGCGTTGAACCACTTAAATGAGATCATAAGCTACTGTAATATATTGATTTTTTTTTGCATTTCCTGGGAGGATGCCATTTGAAAGAGACAAGGTGCTTTCTATTTGCTTTTAGGCATTATTTAACACCAAGTTTTACTCTTCTATGTAAAAATTGAGTTGTGTGCCAGTAGCTTGATGAGCATACTTTTGCTACATCCACAGGGATACAAAATGGTCATACAGCTCAGAGCTCCATAACGTGCAGTAAGTTTTCTTATAAATTTCTGTGACCTATGAAAAACAGTTTAGTATGTGAATATCTTCAATAGATTGATCTTTTTTCTCTTAATATTTTATGACCATGTATGTTTAACAGGGAAGAAGCTTATAGTGACAGTATTTTATACCCTTTAATCACATAGTAAATATTCCAAATGCAGCTCCCTGGTTTCTTACAGGAAACAGCAATAACAGTTACAAAAGTGAATGAAGCAAGGAATAGGTTATTCATTCCCTGCACAGAACACACCACATAGGAAGAAAGAGTTTTCTTTAAACTTTCCATAATGAAGATGCCCATGGAAGTCAATCACATAGCACAGCAAGTTTCAACTGCTCAGGCTATAGCTGGCTTTTCCCCAGGAGTTTTAGTACCAAAAATATCCCTTTTCTGCAACAGTATTAGTCCAGACCTTCATTATTCGGTTTGCTTTCAGCGAAGGGTGTCCCTTTACCTGAGCAACACAGCCAAAACAGGATGAAGTGCACGTGTTGTTATTTTCCACATGAATCACTGACACGGTGACTTAATTTTCAAAGAGGATGGAAAAGCAGCACTATGGAATCCAGCAAGATGGGCAAAGACCTAATGAATAACCTTTCTGCAGATAATGACTAGTGCAGGAAATATCTGATGGCTGATGTTTTGGACCAAACGACGTGCAATCATGAATGCACAATATTACGTGCACTGGAGATTTTCACAGCGCTCAGCTGGTGCACTAGGATATATAACTTCCAGAAAGGTGTATTTGTCCCTCCATGTACTCCCAAATACATTATATTTCTTGTTGCTTTTGGAAAAAAAAAAAACCAGCTCAAATTGACTGACCATTTTGAGAACTTCAGCTTAATTGTAAGTAGAACTCACTATCTCAAAGGTGAATGTGATCTAATAGGGAAGGAAAAAAGTTTAAAGTAAACATCAACAGTTAGCCAAAAGGTAATATATAGCCTATTGAAGGAGGGTTGTGTAGAATAGGCCTAATCATCTCCCAGTGCAAGGAGACCCCACTGCTTTTGCTATACTTGTCCCAGCTGATCTGGGAGCTGATCTGATTGCCAGAAGAGTCTTTTGGGTTTTGTCCCTGCAGCCTGGTGTGTGCCAAAGGGAGACCAGACCCCCTTGCAGGGTGGCTGTGGCAGTTCTGACAGGAAATCTGTGTGCCCGTGTCTCTGTGAAAGCTCTCTGTGCCTCTCCCATGGGCCCAGCTGCTGTGCCTGGGGATTCACCTGGAGCTGACAGACCAGAAGCCCCAACATCACATTTTCCATGGGAAGCTGTTCTTGGTGCCCAGAGAGCTCCTGCTGAGCTCAGGCCTCCTGCAGCCCCCTGGGGCAGGCACTGGCTAATGGAGCCAGCTCCTGGGAGAGGGACTGGGTGCAGACTGCTCTCCCAGGAGAATTCCAGGTGCCACAGCAGGGGTGGCTCCCAGCAAGCACCCAAGTGGCCCCGGACTGGTGTTGCTACAAGCCAGCCAGAAGTGTGTGCTTTCAAACAGGGCCACGGCCGCGCGCAGGAACCCAGCTACTGTTACATGTTTACACTGGATGGAAAGTGCATCCACAAAGCAGCACATATGTTCCTCTGATAGTCATTAAACAGGGATTTGACTGCAGATCTTCTGGGAGAAATCTAGCAGGAAAGAGCTGAGTATCTGCCTCAGTCTTGGCATGCAGTAGTGCAGCTCCATTACCATTAGGGAATTCGCATATGTCTGGAATTAGGCACACTGGCAATCAAGCCACTTCTTTACAAATAACTAAGAAAAGGGAACAAACTGTTTGTTATCAAATTAATTCAGGCATCTGGGACACAGTGGGTGAATACTACTGATTATTTTCATTCAGGTTTTAAAGTGAATTTACCTTGGCCAACCGCTCTCCTTTCATATTTACTTGCCATGAACAGTTGAGTGATCAAGTTTTACTTGCACAGATGTGACCTTGACCGAGTCCTTTTACCCCTTTGTGCTTCCATTTCCTCCTTTCCTCTTACCTGTCTCAGTTATAAACTCAAATAGATTGCATCTATCAAGGTCTACACCTTAATTAATTAAGCACATTGGGCCCTGTCTTCTCTGGGATCACTCCACACAACACGAATACAAATCAGAATAAAAATAAATTGTGCAAAATGCATTTCCAAGTCCCATATATGAATGATGTTAATAGAAAAGGAATTTGAAATTCAGAGGTGACATTTGAGCCAGATGCACTTGTTTTCTCTCTCATCCAAACACATAACCCATCTGCCCAGTGGTGATGAGGACACGCTGCTCAGTGTGGGCTACTTACATCAAATTACTTCTCAGTGGGATTGAAAAAATGGGAAAAAAAAGTGTTCACGAAAGGTTGACAAACCTAGAGCCAGCGTAGAACCACATTCTGATCTGCTCAGGAAAATTTCAAGAGCAGAAAAAACCTAACTAGTTTTATCTGATATATTACTTGAACATTGTATGTTCAGCTGCACCTCAGTGCTTTTTTAAACTGTTTGAGCAGATAGTTAATAAACAGAAGTAAAAACTGTAATAAAAAGCTTTTTCTTTTTTTTTTTTTCATTTCTCTGTGATTAGACACGTACATGGCCTCTAGGTCCCTTGGCTACAAAGAGTTGAGCGTGTATGACTTCTTTGGCTCTATATTTTTCCACACATTTGCAGGAATTAAATAGCTTGGAGACCTCTCCCTCAGCCAGCTTTGCTGAGGCTCTATTAGAGGTTCAAGAATGAGCAGAGAGTAAACAGAAAGAAAGAACAGAAAGAACATACCTGTAGAATCCATACTTCCAAGGAACTCTGGCTGTGGCCTTGCAGAAGCTGTTCTGCCAAGGGCACAGGGGCAGCACCAGTGCCAAGCACATTTCTGCTCCCACAGGTGTGGGGTGTCAGGCACAGGTATCATTTCTTACAGCAAAGCTGCCATCTGCAGCATTCCTCTTCACCACAGGACAAGTAAGAGGGAGAGGAGATGCAGAGAAAGACAGTAGCTTATGCCTCTTCTGGAACAACACCAAAAATGTGCTTTTGAGTAGCCCAAGGGGTAAAAGCCCTTCTGCTAAGCAGCTGCAAAGCAGAGAAATCCCTCAGCACCCATTCCTTGCCACTTACCACTTCCAGTGGACATCCAGTTCAGCCTTCTAGACCACAAATCCCAGGGTCAGAGAGAAGACAAAGTCCTGAAGGGTGGCTGATCCTGTATTATTTAAACCCTTTACTAACAAGAGACAGAATCTCAGGTACTGTAAACTGAGAAATCATTCACCGAACTCACTCAAGGCAGGTAAACTTAAACCAGCTGAGGATGGTTTAATCAACACAGCTTCGGAGTGCATTTACTCAATAATGAAAAAGAGAAATGTGCTTGGTTCTTGAGGCATATTTGGTTTGTTTTCCTGGGTTTTGTGTTAGCTTTTTCTTTGAGTTTTTTTTTTTTTTAGGCAGGAGGAGTGAGGTGAGAGGAATTGTGTTTGGCCTGCTTGGGAGTTGCAGAGCTGAAGCTGGGAAGCAATGCAAAAGAGCACTTTAATAAGCAGGGAGTGCCAAATGAAATGCTGTTTTTTCTACTGTGGATGAGGAAAGCTAAATACAATATTCACGTTACCTCAGTTTCTTCCATCGCTCCAGACAAAGCCATTGCCAAGACAAAATAACCCCCTCTGCTATTGCATAAACTCTTCATGTGCAGTTATTTGTACTAGCCAAACAGAAAGAAATTAATCCCATTTTGAGCACTGAATGTGTGGCCAGAGATTTCATTATATTGTTACCATTTGGGACAAATATGCAGGAAAAAAAGAACTACTCTGCCAGGATTTCAAACTGAAATGTACATTTAAAATTTAGCTCGTGACTTCCCAGTGCCATTTTGAGATTTTTTTCCCAATGTTTCACCCTGGAGGCATCATGTTGTGAGTTCAGCAGGCAAGATGCTGCCATGACTTATACTTCATCAGATCAAAGGCATTGCATGAACTGCCAGGGATGGATATGATTCCTTGGACTAATTTTATTATTTTAACTCCACTGACTTCAGGGCGTTACACCAATGATGAATTTGGCTCATCATACAGCAAATGAAGCTTAGCATCTTTTGTTCCAAGTCTTCCTTTCTATCCACCTCCTCTGCTACCACCTGCTATTACTCTTTGGGTATGTTTACACCACATATTGCAAACAGCCATGAGCAAGCTCTGCCCACGCTCCAATCTGACAGAAGCCATGTGATTGCACTGGCACCAAGCCTGAGCTAATAATCCCTCATGAGAAGGATTTTTTTCAGTGAATAGCACAAGCACAATGAGTGTACGTCTATCCATACAGTATCAACATGCCCAAAGACTAATCTATGCTGGAAATCTCTTTACAGGTCTGGAATCTTCTCCTTCCCTCTTTCTTTTTCCCATGCCCTATAAAGAGATCTTGTACCTGCACTCATAATCCCCACAGTCAGAAAAATGATCCTGAGTGCTACAGAGAATGCTGTCTTCACTAGTTAGTGCAGGGCCCTTCAGTACTGCTCAGTCCTAGATTCTTCTCTGCCAGCTCAAACAGGTTTTTCACCCAAAGAGCTGACAAAATGATCCCACGTCATACCACATCTGCGTCCCTTTCTTTTTCCTGCTGCACTACTTTCCTTTGCCTTCTGCACCAACATCACTAAGGCTTGTTGATGGTGCCCCTCCTGCACATGGCTTATTCTCCTCTTCGCAGCAATACCTCTTGAATTTCCCGGGTTCTTATTTGGTAGCTTCATCTTTTGTTTTCCAAGACCTGGCAGAACATTCCTTGGGGTCTCACTGTTTCACTGTGCTGAAGACAGACCTGTAAACACCATGACAGGGCCGCCATAGTTGGAAGGGAACAGCCAGATCCAAGGTCTCATGGTGTCTGTGAGGAAGTATCACATAATTTTCATCTCTTGAAATTTTATTTCCTCTGATGTAGGAAGAAGCTGGATGCTTCATATTTTCAAACAATTTAAAGCTACCTAGATTTTTTCCTTTACTTTTGTTATCAGTTTAAATGAAAGACCACAGACCAAGAAATTTCAAGTCATTATGCCGCTCCTTGATGGTTTCCTACACGACATTCAGTCACACAATCCTGACGCAGACACTTTGGATTGCCCTGCAGGTACACAGAAGCAGAATGACAAAGCTCTCATGGCTTCAGCACTTTTACTTATAAAACTCGGGCAGTGCATGTACATTCCCATTTCACTGCATTGCTAAGTAATATGGAATTATTTCCTCTTTTCCAAGTACAGGGTGGAACCAGGGAACAGTTCCAGGCCAAGAGGCACTTCTTTTAAAATCAGTGATTTGCATTATTCTTTTGCATTAGTGGAAGCAAAAAGAGAAGCCATCACTGGTTGACCATGAGCTTTATATTTACTGATAGCTCTGCAAAAATTTGGCCCGTAAAGAAAAGATCCCAAATTAAACAGAACCAGCAGAAGAATGTGGCTCAAGAAAGAAGAGTCAAGTAAAGTGTGTGGAAGCACATCAAGAAGATAGAAATAAGATAAACATTTTTCTTTCCTCAAAGCCAGCAATGAAAATATTCTGAAAATTAACATCTTTTGTGCATCTTCATGGCCACATTTACTATCCTTTCAACATCTTTGTCAGTATTAAAAGGTTTTAAGCCCAGAGGATGCAGTATCACTCCATCTTTCTTCAAATCTGAGACTGCTAATGAAAGACCTTGTAAAAGTTATGTGGAGTTTGTATTGGCAAAGGATTACAGAGATACCTTTCCAGAGCTTAGCAGTAGCTCATGAATTGTCCATTGATGCAGGCAAAGGGAGCCAGAGAATCCAAATATCACTCCACACTCCACAACTTGCGTTTTTTTTCCCATGGGTTGCTCTTTCCAGTGAACAGCTCCACTTCTCAGTGATGAAGAAAAATTATTTAAAAGCCACTTGATCTGTGTTGTCTCCATTCAAAAAGAATCAAACCTGATTTATTGTTCCTCAAATGGCTGAAACACTACTTTGCTTAATGTCATTAAAAACCTGATATCGGCACCCAGCCCTAATAAAAGCATCGGGAACATGGCAGTAACCTACCCATGGAAGGAAAATGAAGCTGTCATTTTTCAATATAATTAAACCTGGTTTCAAAAATCCAAAGGTCTGTAATATGAATTACACTAATTACTTCTTGTGGTTTAAACATTGATTCCAATGTTAAATTTAATGGACTTAATGGATGTTGCTTTTCCCATCAGACTGGTGGCCGATGTTTGTCTTGTTTCTTGACCACTTATAGATTTCTGTTGACCCTTCAAACATATTACAATCGGCAGCCTGCTCATTCTTTGTGCATGAGAGTACTACTATTACTTTCCATGGATAATCCCAGCTTCCATGTAACCTGTCTCTCGGAGTTATTTTTGGCAGCCAAAAGCATACATACCCCAGGAAATAGAAAAAGAGATCATTGGACTAAATTTTCAGAAATGTGCAAGCAATTAATTTTGCCTGGGCAGTATGTGAAATCCAAACAAACATTAGGAAATAGCAAAACGTGCAAAAATTCACAGAGCTGAAGTGCTGCTGTTTGCTGCAACCCAGTCTCTTTCCTGCAGTTCTTCATTGCTGAGCAGAGTCAAAACAGAGATGCAGGGATGCTGAACCTAGTTCTGAACTCCAGCTGGTGTTGGAATCAGAAGCTGTTGGAATCCACGGAAAAAAACTTTGGAACCAGGTTCCCTCTTGAACTTTCTGCTTACCCGGAAAACACCAAAAGGAGTGCTCGGGTTGAACAAATAAGAAATACATTACAAATAATAAAACTGTGGGCTCTCTGTTGACTTAATGACAGAACCCCCACGGATTTCAAGGAGAGTCAGATGAGATACTTTTCATGTGTGATCAATGGGAGAAAAGGACCAGCTCTGGTTTTGGGCTCGCACCCAAGAGACACCCTGAGAGGGTAATGTTTGATGCTTTGATTCTCTGCAGGAGTTGGAATTAATCAATGCTGTGTCCAGGCAAGATGATGTGGCTTGTTCTGCTGTTAAGAACACAAACAAAGCCAGAGTTCTTAGATCACAGATTGTGCCTTCATATGAATTTTTAAGGTTCCACTTGGGAAAGAAGGCCTAATCCTGAAGATCCAGGTGTAAATAATGAGGAGTGCTGGTTTCTTCATATTCTGGGAAATAAGGCCATTTTCAAATAAGTCCATAAATAAAGAACTGAGGAGACCAAGATTTTCAAAATACCTTGTGTTGAAAATCTTGGTCTCCTAATACATCACGATTGCTGAAGGCATCCTAGGCTAAGGTTGAAAGAGCAGAATGCCTGTTTTCTCACCAAATGTTTTTACATTTATTTTCCACAGACAAGGCAACATTGATACCAAAAAGGAATCAGTACCTTGAGATATTTGCACCATTTCTTTTTCTGCAGCAGAAACTCTGAGAGCCGAAACCTCTCTACATGAGAGGTAGTTGGTAAGAATGGAAGAGAAGTCTACAAATATTTATAAATTCAGTCTATCAGGACACCTACAGCTGCAGTGAAGTCAAATAGAAGTGTTTTCTACAACCAAAGAACTGCCATTTGTGGCTCAGGACAACAAAATTATTACACATTTATCTATGGCAGTCTTGTTACAGTGGTGATGCCAAGGGGGAATCATAATTCAGCAGAATGATCTTCCTCTTTCTCCCTGTTTGTGGAACATTCCTGAACAATGTTGTGCTGCTGTATTTCTCACTGGCAGTGCCTGAAACTGTAACTGGTATGACTTTTAAAAGAATAATATTAGCACTAAGGAATCCTGCCAGCACCCAAAAGACTATTTCTATCCATGGCCTAAAACATCTGTGCATAAGTGAAAAATATATATAATCCATATGTAGATTGAAAGATTTGACAGAGTCAAAACACACAGCTCTAGGAAAACCTTGTTATGTTAAGTGCCAAGTAATCAGCATGTATAAACTTGCATGATTTCACTGACACCAGCGATGCTCTGCTGATTCACATCAGCTGAGGAGCCTTGTCTCATAAGAATGTTTTTCTTTGTGCATGGGAATTCACTCAGCCCAGACTTACAGAGTATAAAATTATCCTTAAAGAAAAGGGAGAAGATTTTTGGAGAGGTAATTTAATTCTTTCAGTTTAGGAATTCAAGTCAAATTAGAACACACTGAGGATTTCCTACGCAAATTCTACTCAATTGGGAAAACTTTTCTAGATGTTTAGAAAGGCCGTTGGACTGAACTACCAGCATTGGCCTCCTGGCCAGGGTCTAACGAGAGGACACAGAGCATGACCCATTATGTCTCAGAGTTTGACTGAATGGAGACTTTTGGCAGGTGTGTACTGGCATGTGCAGATCCTATGTAAACTCTACAGCTTTATTATTGCATAAAACCTTTTTTATAGCCAGAAGATATTTGAATCCATAACACGTGCCTTTCCAGACTAGACAGTAATGGAATTCTTGATTATTTTCTATCTCAATATCAAGATGCAAAGATGACAGGTTAACAAATCCTTTGCCTTTCTGAGGTAACTCTGTAAGAAAATAATTAAGTAATGGAAGTAGCTGGAGAAAATGGTTCTCTAGTCATCATTACTGGTCACAGCCCAAAGTCAAACTTACCCAGCCATCAAAATTCTACTCTCTTTTGACACTGGATGATGAAGGTATGTTAGTTTCATTGCTCACTGAACTTTCCTCCTTTCTAGTAAGTATTGACTCCTGCCACCACGTTACTTTTCAGAACTGCTCAGATAATTTTCTAAGCAAACCATGAAGTTCCATAGGTTTAACCATCCTGTTCCCTGCTTCAGAGCTACATGTTTTTACCAGCCCATGAACTTGTCTGGAGCCTTTTCCCTGGGAAGGCAGCAGCCCCTCATCCCTGCCAGGTCTCCTGCTCAGGGGAGCAGTACAGGTGCTCATGACCACCTCTTCACGGGCGTATCCAATTTCCACACTGCTTCTTCCCCTGTAAAACTGCAGACAGGCACCTAGAAAAGGGATGCTTGAGCATCCACTTAAGCCCAGCCCTAAAGTAAAATACATCCCATGGAATAATGCTATTTGCTTTGAGAGGACAGAAATTTGATGTGCTCACAAGTAATGAGTACGGTGCAGGCAGCTGAGGTGGGGCCCAGGAAATGCTGTGGCAGGACTCCCAGCCCTGCCCTTACCCCCGGAACTACTTGGAGTCAGAGGAGCCCTGCCACTTTCTCACTTTTGCCTTACTGAAACAAAGTAACTAATACCATGTTTTCTCATCTCCTTGGGCAGGAGGGAGGACAGATTCTTTAAAATAATGATTTTAATTCACAGTACTTAAAAATAGGCTCTTAACTCTATATGCTGGCATCTAAATAAAAGCAGCCTGACTTTGAGAGGTGCTAAGCATTTGCACCTCCTAGCAATGTGTACACGAGCTGTTTTAAAGATCTCCAAAGATACAGATTTTCTTCCCTGCCAATACCATTTCTCTCTCCTTCAATATAGTTTTACAGGCCATCCATTTTGACATTACATCAAATTAACACTAAAAACACACCTACCACTTTGGATAGAGCTTTTGAGAACTCACTCTTCCCAACGCACAAGGCAGGGTGCCTACTTTGTGTTGCAGACAAGTTCACATTTAACTTCGAACATTTGCACGAGTCATGGAGAATTCATTTTGACTTCTGTGTTGTCCTGAACAATGACATTTCCCTGAATCAGGGACAAAGAAAGTTATTGGAAAAGCAGCGACAGCCGAATAGATCATGTTTATGCCGTTAAGCAGGGGCATCTGTTTCTCTAAATGAAACCCCAAAAGAAAAATAATAACCAAGAAAAAATGTATTCAGTAAGATGTGAAAAAAATAAAATCAACCAAAACCAGAAAAAATTTCTCCTGGCTCCTCCAGACAAATTAGCCTACGGAGTCAGGAATGCTAAAGAAAAGGGAGAGTGCATTGCTGTGAACTTGTCTGAGCTTTTATTTCTCTTCCATTAGGTAATTTTCAAGTAGTGTTGATTTAGCAGTTTCAATTTCTTTCAGAAGAGGCTAAACAATGTTAGATGTTCAAGTCTTCCTTTCAGGTTTGCTTTACAATTCACTATTGTTCTTTCTTCTCTTAAGCCTGTGCTCCGATACAGAACCAGTTATATATTCCTTATTAAAAATGTACAATGTTTCAGAAAATTGAAATAGTTTTCAAAATTGTCCCCCATTGGTAATTCTGCATTTGATTGTCAAAAATGTTAATCTTTTCTCAGGCCTGAAATTATGAGCCAGCTTTATTGGTCAAAGGCCATAATAATTTGAGCTCTTATTTTATAAACTCATTTCTGCCAAGTGATATCCTGATAGGAGCAAGAATAATAAATCACAAACATGTCCCCCAAGATTGCATTGTAAATGTCAAACTAGACAGGAAATTGTAATTAAAGAAAGGAAATTGCTACAAAGAAGCACTTGATTTTAAAATGAGCTAAGCACAGAATTTTCTAAGCATTTAATTATAGACCAATTTCAACTGACTGCTTTGCTTTTGCAGTCATATTTCTTATTATAACTCTTCTACATAATAACCAAATCTCCGTGCTTACACTGGTCAGGAGCATTACTACATAACACTGCATAAGCACAAGGATTACCAACTTTGCAGGAGCCATTATCACGTTTCAGTGTGATGGACAACAATATCAGATTTTTAAATCAGTAACAATCTGATTTTAGCTCAGCAACCGAGTGGCTATCTTTTCATAACAGCAACTGCACCTTTTGACACCTCACTCTTAAACAAGTAGCAGGACCAGTTCTGAAATACCTGGTCCGACCAACGCCTGGATGAGTGAATAATGTGGTCAGGGACAGGCTCTGTCATCACAAAAGAGTCCCTGTGATCCATGAAGGCTGCTGTGGTTCCTATCAATCCAGACAGAGCCTTTCAGTGCCATGAAGAAAAGGTGCTATTCACTTCCTTTCCAACGCATATAAGTCAGAAAAGAAAGGATTTAGTGAAGAAAACAATATGTTCTAGTAATACTAGCCTAGCAAGCCACTTAGATATATCGGTTGTTGTGCACTGAGTAACTCAGGGCAGACTTTTTGAGCCCTAAATTCTGCTATTGACCCTTTGTTTTTTACTGATCTTCTGTTTCAAGAGAGTTAACAGGCCTTAAAACCCCTTCTTTCCGTCTTCTCAGCCAGACCCAGAAGTTAATCCTCATCTTCCCAACCATCTTTTTCTGCTTCTTGTCAATACCACAGTCGTATAAGTGCTAAGACTGAAGTGCACAGTTCTCTTTTTCTTTAGCAACACCTAAAACTTTATTGGAAGTAAAATGTACTATGTACCAGCACACAGTATCTTTTTTGATTTGAAAGACAGATATGCAGAAAAACTTTTCTACAAGACTGAAGCTGGAGAAAATCCTGTTACACTGAATCCTCATTAGGACCTAGCAAAATTCACTGAATACTTGACACTGCATATTTCCAACTAGTAAGGAATAAATCAAGATGCAGATGGGACCATTTGCACCCATAAGCTGACTGCAATGGAAATATTATGCTGCTGCAGGAGCAAGATGGAACTGGATAAAGCCTAGTCAACTGGCAAATACTCACCAACCACAGAATTTACTTGTTGCCTTGTGAATCAATATAATGCCCTAGAATTTAACTACTCAAACGTTTAGGAGAGCAAGGTTAATAGAAGCATTCTGCTCTTTTACTTTCCCAGAGAATAAAACCCATTAGAGTGGCTGAAAACAGTGTCATAAGAGAAAGAGCACTTTCTTCAAAGTGTGGGTATGTAATTGTAGGGTAATGTAGCCATTATTTGGCACATGGTCTAAAGACCCCACAGGTAGGCAACATTCTAAGTACAACATGCAAAGGAACACAATCTATGTGTCTGATAAAATAGATGTCCTGCTGTCCAGCATGGCTTACTTTCAGATTTCATCAGCAACCAGAAGTCAGGGGGAATGAGCGGACACAGAGAAATTGCTCATCTCAAAGGGAAAATTACACTAGTTTGACTGGAAAGAGGTGTAAAGAAATTGAGCCATCAAAAAGATGTGTCTTGGCAAGAGAATTTACCAAAAAAAAAAAAATCAGTGTGAAAAAAAGCAGCAAATGTTTTGAGGTTGCTTTCGTTGGGAAGAACTGTTGAATTCAAACTAAATAGAGATGTGATGGGTCAAGTACTGTGCATCATCTGTGGGAAGGGATTGTAAGAAAAGGAGAAAACGAAGCATCTGTGAATAGGTAGGTGCTAAATGAATAGGATAAAAGTAACAGGAACAAATATATGAAGAGTAAGTCATTGTGGGAATCTGTGTGGAAGAAAATATAGATGGAGAAGACCAAGAGGTCCCATAAGGAAGCAGAACTTTTGAGGACAAGATTCCATGGAGGGATGGAAAACCCAAAAGGAAGAATGAAGCAATGGGTGTAATGAAACAAAAAGAGAACGGGTCCTATCCCTTGGTAAAGTGTGCGGCAAAAAGCCCGTGTTTGCCATGGGGCCAGCCAGCAGGGCACACGGCAGGGTCAGCAGGACTGACAGGCTGTGACTGAACAAACCCACTCTTTGCTGGAGCCAGTACTTTGCTCACATGCTGGATCTGAATGTTGGCATAACACATCGAACAGCAAGTGGATACCGATGCCACAGAACTTGCTTTTGGGTCAGGGTGAATAAATATCTATCTATTTCCATTGTGACAGTGACTGCAGAGGAGCTGAGGAAAAGGAGGATGGAGATGATGCTGTGATTGAATAAAGACCACAGAAATAATCATGTCTAATAAAACATGCTCTTACTGGAGCATCTGGATAATTCTGCTTTACAGAGTTTTCCTCATTTCCTATTTCTGTTTTCTTTCATGGTTATGGCTTTTCCACAGAAGTGGCATTACTAACACTATGCTTAAATCCTCTCAAAGTAGTCTGAAACCCAGAAGAGAGTGGCAATTTTTGCAAAATCAAAAATGAAGCTTCTTAGAATTACTGAATTACTTTGTAGAGCATTTATTACCAGCAGAGAATGACTGCCCTGTCCAAGCTGTAGCCTGTGTTCAACAGGACTCAGCCACACTATGGGATTTTACCTGCATTAGGGTCTGGGTGTTGATGAGATTAGGGCCAACAGTTAGATGTTGCTTCAGATAAGGCTTCCTTCAGTTAAATCTGGCATTTTTGTCACTTCATCTAATTGATATTACTTTTTTTTCTTATGCATTTCTCATTTCCCCTCTGCTTGCATTTATTTTTTATATCTTCCTGTGGTAAATTTGACCTAAGTCTCCTTTTATACTATTTTTTTTTTTTCCCAGGAGGTGATTACACATTCTTAATTCAGGCAATACTGTGAATACAACAATTTCATTGCTTACTAGCAGTGACAGCAGGGCTTACAACAGACACAATCAGTGCTGGGGATGTCAAGCAGAGGAATTTTGGCCAGTGCTGGGGGAGTGATGGCACAGGGGATTCACAGTGACCAAAAAGGGGCTTTTCCAAGAGCAGGAGCTGCTGCTTGCCCACCCTCGGCTCTTGTACTCCAGCACCTGCCACCTGATAAGCATCTTGTCTCTTTGGAGAGCAATATTTCCTGATTACTGGTGAGCTTCTAGTGGCACGGACAAATTTATTTTGGGGAAAAAGAAATACAGTCTGGCATCCCACTCTTGAAAGGCTACTCACCTCACGCAAGGTTTCCATAACAGTAAGGTCAGGAAAGCAACACATCTCTTTGACAGGAAGATAGCACAATAGATTTTCTGGCTCTATTACACCGTCTCCATGCAATCTGGACACAGCACTTCATGACTTGTTTGCCTCAGTTTCTCATTTATAAAAATGAAGACAGAAATCCTTCTTGCCTGTTTGGGCTCTGAGCTCCTGGGTGCAGGTACGAGCTCAAATGAGGTTTTACAACACACAGCCCAGCAGGAGCTATGTCTTACTAAAGGCCTTCTTCCATTTTAATACAAACTGCAAACTTGTGTTACTGAAATGCTATTTACATTTGTCACAGTACTCATTAAGTTGTTAGAAATACCAGGCAAGACTATTAGTTATGAAATTTGCAACCAGCACCTTAATAGCAATATATATCAAAAGGGGGAGATGTTTAAAATGTCTCTCAAGCACTTCAGGAGGAGCTCTCCTTCTGCTGCCCATGTGGAGCACTCTCACTGCCCCCCATGATTGCCAGCGTGCTGGGATGTGCTGGGATCACCTCACAAACACATATTTGTGGTTCAGCTTTAAAAAACGTCTTTTCTTTATAACCTGCAGGCTTAGGTACTTGCCATCAGGAAAGCACGCTTGCAGGGGAGGGATCCCGAATTACTTGGCAGGTATGGCTAACACAACCCAGGGAATTACTGGTAGCAGCAGACTGTGGTGAATGTGCAGAATCAAGGCAGAGACACAGTAACATAAAATGTGAATGTACACACACCCACAAAATGAGGGCATTTAAAAAGCCAATGTAAGGGCAAAGCTTCTTCCAGTGCACAGGGAAGGGAATTGCTTTGTTTATTGCCATCACTGCCCCTGTGAATCACAGCCCATATCATTGCAGCAGATGAAAGGCCACAGCTTCAATTCCTCAGCAAAGCCCCACATCAGAACAGTCAAAATTTCAGACAAAGCAAAAATTCCAAAAAATGAAAATATGTAACTATATCAAAGTAACTTCTTAGAATATAGTCCCAGTGCTTCCTTCCAACCAAACACCTTATATCCCATGAAAGCACTTCAGCCTTATAAAAACGAAACATAATGATCATTTTACAAACATCATGATCAAATCAGCTTGTTCCCACAGTTTTTTGAGGCTGCTGAATCTCTATTTTCCATCATGAAGGCTGTAGTGCTCTGTCACTTTTCAAATGCTTGTCAAATGCTGTGTCACAAAAAATAAATTAAAACCCATTTTGCCTTTCCTGCACTCCTTTTCTTTCTTAATCAGCAACAGAAATAATCAAATTGGTGAGCAAGGTCTGGCTTCGTGTAATAGTTCCAGTATGTCCCTACCAGCGGTAAAAAATTAGGGTAAAATTTTGTGTTCAAGCATCAGTTCAAACCATGGAGAGATAAGACCTGGGGCAGACACTTGGGATAGACAGATCCATAGATTTTGTAGACTAAATGCTGAAATCACACAGAAGGACATGCTGTCTTATGAGAGGCTTGTGGGATTTAGATATCAGGAGGAAATTCTTTACTGTGAGGGTGGTGAGGCCCTGACACAGGTTACCCAGAGAAGGTGTGGGTGCCCCATCCCTGGAAGTGCTCAAGGCCAGCTTGGATGGAACCTTGAGCAACCTGGGATGGTGGAAGCTGTCCCTGTCCATGGAGGGGGTTGGAATGAGATGATGTTTCATGCTATAATTCTATGATTTGTCCAGGATCCCCCAGGAAGGACGTGCATAACCACAGACGCATTAGTGCCCTCATTAATGCCAAGCTAAGTTACCAAATAGCCCTTATTGTTTCTAATTCTTTTGTTTTGGCTTCATTCTGTGAGTTAAAATCTCCAGATTCACAGGTTGGAAAGTGACATCACTGGGATCAGAGGGCCATGGACATAATTATCATCTGGGCGGTCACTGGGGGGGAAATGTGTCATGTGTGTCTCTTTTCTTAGGAGGGGATAGTTGTTTCTGTCCTATTTTGAATATGAAATGTCAAGAAACCCAGAGGATCCCAAGGCAGTAAGGGAAATCAGTCAAGATCCCAGGTCAGTAAGGGAAATCAAGCAGGGAAGCTTGCTCAAGTTTTGAGAGTTCTTTTTCATAAAAGCTACTGAGCTCAACTAGATATGAAAAAAAAATCTTGGAGATGATGCTGCCTACATATGCCATAAACAGATGTAGAGTTGGATTTTGTCCACATAGCACAAACATTTAAAACTCAGTAGAGGCAGGATATGCAAACAAAGAGAGAAGCTTTGTGTATTCACTCATACACTGACTTATAAAACTCAAGCTGATGGGTCATAAAAATATTTGAAGATGTTTACATGAAAATTTCACTTTGCTTGCAGCAGTTTCAGCAGCATGTTCTCCCAATAGACTGCATTATTAAGACAACCTTTTTTCACAATGAGCTGCAAAATGACAGTGCCCAATTCTAGAAGATCTAGGCTGGTTATACAGTGTGAGAAGGCTTCATAATCACTGCTCACTGGTTCCTTCTACATAGAGAAAATAAAAATTTGGTACACTCTCTGGCCATAGTGGTGAGTAGGATGGACAAGCCAGTGTTTCCCACCTTGGTGTCCTCACCCTGTGACAACCAAGCAACAGAAGGAGGGTCCTTGCTACTGCCACAGCCCTTCTCAGGAGTCCCTGTAAAGGCACCTCAGTTTCTCAGAAAGAACGGAAACTGTGCAGCTAAGCATAAATCAAAATGACCATTCTGAGAAAAATCCCAGTTTCTCATTTTCTGTTCATTCCAAACACGCATGAAGAATCAGAAATGTGAATATTCCCTAGGACGGGTATTTTTGGAGAACGCCATGGGGAGTGTGTCACACGTCATGTACACATGAGCTTATGGGGATCATGGCAGAGTTTGGGGGCAGCTCAGCCCACGTGGGGGCTTGGAAGCCAAGGCAGCTCATAGCCCACGAGCCAGGCAGACAGAGGCCATGGGGAGCTTGGGATGTATGCAACCTCACAACCCCAGCAGAGGGGAGGCGGCCCGGGGAGGTCAGCAAGCCTCCAGGCAGCCTTTCAGTGACCCCAGGAGTTTACCAGAGGCTGCTCAGCATTTCAGGCCTTGGCAAAGTGGGGTGGGTACATTTGCAGACCGGGGATTATCCCCCAGAACCAGCCTTTCCTAAAGAGAACCCCTCTCCCAGAGCCATTCTCTGAGACCCAGGCCCCCAGACACCCTGCCATTTCCTGGCCATTCTGTGTCCTGTTCTGAGCTTTTCCTCCTGCTGGAGAGGGGAGCTTTCCTGAGGGGCTCCATGGAGGCCCAGGAGCTGTGGCTGCTCCCTTGGACTGTCCTGTCCTGTCCTGTCCTGGCCTGTCCTGTCCTGTCCCCACCGAGAGTCACCTGTACCGCACTGAGTGGCCCAGGTCGGGTTTGCAAACTCCAAAACGTACAAAGAGCAAAGATTCCCCAAAATGCACATCTCATCTACACAGAAAAATCTAAAATGAAGCCTCCAGGACGGCAGCACCAGCAGCATCCATATCACTAAATACAATCCTGACTATTGCTACAATTAATGAACTGGGAAAATTACAGGTAAAATAAAAACTACTGTGTGAAAAAGACCTTGAAAGACATCAAACAGACAATGAGCTTTTTCTACTTTTTATTTCTCTTTCCCTCCCTTTCCTCACTATAGCTTTATGCATAATTGTTTGGTCAGTTTGTTCTTCCCTGAAACTTTTACTGAAATGGATTGGGTAAACCATGCTCTGAAACAGATTGAAAATGGAAAATATGTAAATATATAGCATATAACTTATAAAACTGTATATATATGTGTGTGGGTGGGTGCTGGAATAAAAAAGCGACTGTTACTTGCTGGTAGAACAACATATCAACAACTGTTGGAGCTGACTTGAAGGTTAAATATTAGGAAGGAATCCAATTTCTCTTGTCTATTCAGCTCAGCGGTGTGTTAGATTGCGGTTGGAGTGTGCTTATGGAGTGTGGGATATGAAGTAGGCTAATCAATCCCTGCTGCTTCATTCTCAGGTTCTTCTTATATCAGGTCCCTGCCCTCAGGCAGCCTTCAGCTTTCCAAAAGCCAATTCCATACAAATAAAAATTGCGACCTGCAGCTAGAGGGTGAAGCTGAGTTTCCCCCTTGTGATTAATCTCTTCTTGGGTGGCTTTCAGGGAAAAAAAAAATAAAAAAGGAGAAAAAAAAAAAAAGGAAAGGGAAAAAAAAGGAAAGAGAAAAACCATGCATGCTGCAGCCCTGTGAAAGAGTTTTCCTATTGAATGAGCCCAGTGCTCTGGAGCCAGCTTATCAAATGAAAGAATTCATTTTTTTTAACAGTGCCTCGTGTTGACATTGAGAAAATGAGCTATCAAACACTATGATTAAACTTCAGCTGCCATAATGGTCGTCCGAACAACTGCATGGTGGAACTGAAAAGCATTTTTTTTAACCAGCTCTATATGGTTCACCAGTAATACTCAGTTTAAAAGGTTGTTGCTGCTAGCAAGAGAAACAAGGCTTGAAATTAACTTTTTCCAATCCATAGACAAAATTAAACATAGGTATTTGAGTCACACAAACAACAGGTAAATCAGATGTGCTTTAAATTTCATTTTTAGTCATTTTATCTGCTGAGGGGTAGCTCCAGGGCATTAAAATATCTGAGCATTTTCTTGTTTCACTGCATCTGACTGGATAGGTCCTGCCTTTTATTTTGAGAAAAGCAGAAAGACAGACAAAAAGAAGCACAACGAAGGGTGCCTTAAATACTCATTTTGGTGCAAGAGGGGGTAGATGAAAGGGAATCTAAGATTTGTGGAATGTTTACCCTGCAACCTCAAGATTTAATATGAGCAGGGGACAATCTAAACCACAATTGCCTCACTGTGTGCAATTATTGCTCAGCCTCCTTTTGGGCCTGGACTAGTGCATTCCTTACTTTGCAGTTTATGGGGATACTGAGTATTTTATGTTACTGAGTATTCTACACTAATTCCCAGCAATGTTTTTTACACACATCCTCAAGAGACTGGTTCCTCACGGAGGCTGAAGAAGTCCTTCAGGGAGGGCTGTTAAAGGCAGGATACCTCAGGAGGGTGACACTGCTGGTGACTGCTGCTGCTGTTACCCTTTGGGAAATGAGCTGTTGCACAATTAAAATCTCTGCTTAAATTTGTTTAAAAAAATAAAAATAAAAATCGAACACTACAGTGCAGCAAACATGAAGGAAATAAAGATGGGGAGTAACTGAGGGCCGGGTTAGGAGGATATAAAAGAAATTTCCTTGCCACTTTTCCGAGGTGCTCCTTCCCGAAAGGAGGGGCGGCAGGATGGGGAGGGGGCTGCGAAGCGGGGTGCGGATGAGGCTGAGGATGTGGCCGGTGCCGGGAAAGCAGAGTTTGCACGCCCGGCATCGCCGCAGCCCCTGCAAGCAGCCGCGCCACCGCTAGATGTCCGCCCCGGCCCCGCGGGGACCGGCCCGCCCTCGGCATCGCTCCCCGGCTCGCTGCTCCTCCCCCCGCCCTCGCGGCTCGTCGTCCTGCAACAGAAAGGGTCTGGTTTACCCCCATTTCCACCCCTCTCTACCTACTCGAGCAGGCATTTTTGCGAAGCCAGTTATACAACCTGATCAACGCTGTTTCCTGAACACATGGGAATAACATTTTGAAATAACAATAACATTTTAATCATTTTTATAGTCTCGCACGCTCAGTGCTTTACTTTATCCCTTTCCAGGAGTAAAACTGATAACGTCGAGGGCTTGTTGAGGATACTCAGGGGTTGAGGCTCTTGCTTGCAAACCGATTTCATGATGTGAATGGAGCAGCTGGAGGAGCAATGAGGTGCAAGATGACTTAGACATGGGTAAGTGTTAGGAGCTGAGCTGGAGAGATAGCAACAGCTTCCAGAAAAACAAG
>VXBU01003887.1:143692-180068 GCA_013400315.1 Bombycilla garrulus
CATAATAATAATAATAATAATAATAATAATAATAATAATAATAATAATAATAATAATAATAATAATAATAATAACGACAACAACAACAAAAACAACAACGACAACGAATTTGCGTATGTAAAACTATGAAAACAGAAGTCACTCAGATCTGTAACTTTCACAACACTTTGAGCAGCTCTTTTATCAGCCCAGTTCTGGATTGTTCCCACCTGCTGGACTGCACACATGAAGTTATTATTGTAGGGTTGCTTATACATGCTAAGCTACATTCCCATGTTTGCTGTTTGTAGGGTCACTCAAACACGCTGTCTGGATCATGACTGTTTTCAAGCACCCTGGGCTGCTGGAAAGGGCTCATTTACCCAAAGCAACAGCAGAGATATTTGTGTCAGGAACAGAGATACAAAAAAGGTACTGGAAGCGAAATTCTGGGCCAAGCTGCAGAAGCACCGGTCAACACATTATTCACTCATCATAAGGTTTGCAATATGAGAACGGCAAAGTTATAATCAATTAAGAAAACAGAGGCTGACACTGCAATACTCTTAGCTTAAGGAAACCAAATAAAAGATCACAGCTTGTTCAAAAAGCTTATTTTGAAATCTCAGTATAAATAAGAGGTATAAACACACATCCTTTCAGCTAGCTTTTGGGTGAACTGTCAGATCTATTTGCTGCTGTGCAGAAAGCTAAATTAGCTTTTAAGATGAGTCTTTCATAAAAGGGCTTGGAATTCTCTCTTATTCCTCATTTCCTGCATTTGAAATATTTTGATTTAAAGAACCCAGTCAGTTGTTCCTGTAATAAACTGAACAGTTGCAAAGGGATGAACCTAATATGTTCACTTTTAGTCAAGGACTCCATTTCTATTGAGTACCACTGCTAGTGAATTCTAGGCAGTATTGGAGAAGGGGTAAACACGATACACCTACAGGTTGTTCTGGCCTTAGATTGCTCTCTGACTAGAAAGAAAATGTGAAGTTTGGATTAGCTGGTGAAGAGAAGGGAACCCCCGGCCCCTCTGCACTTGGAAACTGTTCCTGAGGACATCAGCCCGCCAGGCTTTTCTCTAGGTGACAGAAGCGCTGGGCTTTAGCGCAGGCATTGTGCTAAAACAGCAATAAAAGTGTGACAAACTGACAAAAGCAGGTCAATTCACAGCTCAGGCTGACACCACTTTTTCAGCCCATATTGGTCGATTACCAATCAAATTTCAGGTACAGGGGAGAGAGTGGAAGAAAAAAGCAGAACTGAGACACATCAAGATTTGGCAATCACAGCTCCCTTAGGGACCCGAGCAGCTCCACCTCTTCTCTCTGTTTATTGGCAGCCGCACCACTGCAGGTATGTGCGTGAGAGCTGCTGGGAGAAACCCCTGGAGACACCCACAAACCAGGCACCTTACAGACCCCCCAGCCAGCCAGAAGTGAGCCTGCAGAGGAGATCCAGGCAGGGTTGTGAGGCTGGCAATGCCAGGACCAGGTTTCTGTGACAACAGCGTTGTGGAGGGCCCCATGCTTGTAACCTCCCCAGGCACGGTGTTGGAACAAGGGCTATTAAGATATTCCCATGCACATCAATGCCTGAGGATCTCTCACATGTGGAGTTGCTTCTCCTTGCCATCCTTTCCCAGAATCCCAAAGGAAAGCAACCCCTCATACCACACGGTGTCTGTGCTTTTAAGCTGGCACATTCACCCACTGATAGTTCTTTTTTCACTGTGTTCAAACTTCAGTTAAATTAATACTTTACTGTAAAAAAACAGAGCTAATCATATCATTGCTGCACGAGAATAGCTGTGACTGACAACCTTTCAGAAAACACAAGCCCATGACTCAGTGCACACAACACAATTTGCGAAGGGCAGAGTGAAAACTGCCTGGAAAATAACGTCAAAGTAGAAGAGGAAAAATAATACACAGGATAAGATTAGAGAGGCAAAAAACCCTCTTAGCCCCCAAATATCATCTATTCTTTTACTACAGGTTGTTCAGAGAAAAGAATGTAGCATCCTACCCTTCAGATTTAACTGCATTCCTATCCATTTTTAATTTTAATGCAAATTTTTTTTTGCCTCACATTTGCTTTGTTGCCTACGGAGAAATTACTTGTATTCATAAAGTATCTTTTCTTTTTTTTTTTTTTTGCATTATGAGAATCCACTGTGTGTCATGGCCCTGTGAGCTCCTCTTCCTCAAAAGTGCAAGAGTGAGAGCTGGGCCTTGGCATTCAGGAGCAACCCTGGATCTCTGAGCCCAGCCTGAGTACTGCAGGGTTAACATCACATAATTCCTTTCGTAAATGTGCTTTCTGAAACTTGTCACACAGTATGGCTGCTGCTATAAAGTAATAACAAATAAATCCAAGGAGCCTTTTGCCTTTTTAAGGGAAAAGTATAACAAAAGTTAAACAACTCCCTCTATTAAACAGTGACTAAAACCCATAGCAGCTTCCTTCATCCAAGCCTAAGGCAAAGCTCAGAAAACTAGCTTGCTTAATCCAAGGGACAAGATTTACTTATCCTTCCTTCTCTGAGTCATCAAGAATTCAATCATCAAGCCTCTTCCTTTCACAATGAATTTGTTTGGGGACAGCTGTGGGAAATAAACCTTTATATTGCTTAACCTGATTTCTGTACCAAGTATCTGCACTGGGAGCAACAGTTGTAAAAAAACAGAGTTACCCTCTTTCCCCCCAAGCTTTCAATGGTGCTTATGCTGATGCTTCTACCAAAATATCAAGCAAAATTTATCTCAGCTGACAAAAAAAAGAGATAATTAGGACTTATATTTTCTTCTATTCCTTTCAGAAAAGCTGAAGCAGATGGAGTCGCCATCCCTATAAGAAAGTCCAAGGTCTGGGAGAGGGAGTCTGAGAAATACCTCAAACAAAATAGATGGAAAGTTCTCAGAAAGGCAATTCAGACTGCCTGCTGCCACCAGAGACTTCTGGAGCTCCAGAAGCTGGGCACAGAGTGAAAAAATCTACAGGTGTATCCTTCCAGAGAAAGCAGAGACATGGATGGAGACATCGAGGGCCAGACATACAGTTTGTTCAGTGATATTTACTCTCTGAGTTCCAGGAATGAACTGTGATTACAAATAGTCCTTCCGATGCTACCTGGCAGGTACAAATGTAAGGTGAGTCAGTTTTTATCTCACAGCTGAACAAACAGCTGAATCAGAAAAAAGTACTGAAGACATAGGCCCAAGTGCTCTGACAATGTATGTAACTGCAGGTGTACTGGGTTTTACAGAATTCCACCTGTTTACATGAGCTGTGTGTAGATGTGCTTGTCCAAGCAGTTTTCCATGGTCAAGAGCCTATAAGGTTTTCATTATAACTGCAGTTGGAAGCATCGCCAACTCCTGATGCTGCCTGACATTTCCCAGCAATTCCAGTTGCTTTAAATTTTGCCAAGTATTACCAGTCCAGGCTGGAATTGGTATCCTGGATATGTGCCACTGTGATGAAATTGTCACCAAACCCAGGTGTACCTTCCAAGGATGAAATTAAAGGCAAATACACTGCTTGGCCTTCGTTCAACACACAAATACACTTCTCCTCCCCAATTTTATTTCTGTTTGGTTTCTACCACCCAATTGCAGTGTTATACTCTTTCCACTACAGAAATTTTGCAATTTAGCAGAAGGAGAAAAAGAGGGGATGTCCCACTGTTAAGATGGGGAGCCTTGTTGCCCACTGAAGGGGATTAGATACTGATCTGCTCCTTATCAATTCTCCTCACACTGGAAGGAGTTTGCGCCTTATCTTTCCAGTTGGGCTGGATTCCCCCTCATTTGATCGCTGGAGGGAAACCCAGACATGGCCAAGGGGTGGGACATGAACATCTGGTCTTGGTTAGTCGAGGACTGTGAAGTAAGGCACATCTCAGCAGAAGCAGGGTGTCAGGGCCCTTAGCAAATTACCCATCACCAACGATGAACTAAGCTGCGTTAATTGACAGGAATCACAACATACCTCTTAAAAGACCCTCGTGGATTGGTTATGCTGTTAGGTAGGAGCAGTCCCTCAGTTTTGCAAAAATGTTCTACAGTCTTATGTGTTTGACTTCATTTTCAAGAGGAGAGGATAAAAATAGACAGTCTGCTAAAACAGATTTTATAATAAACTATTATTCTATAAAGTAATTGGAGAGATTATTAGAGACGATGATTGCTTTGCGATTCCATCTAGAGAAATGATTATCAAGGCCTGTCAGCCTGCTTGATGGGACTGCATTTATACCCTTTCTTGGGAACCATCCAGTATAATGGCAGTGTCAAGTCCAGAGGAGGGTAGACAGATGTGTGACTTGTTAGCCACAAAAGTCTGACTACCTTTTTAATTTGGACCAGACCACTGATGGTGTAAATTGACATTAGCTGCAGCGATGCAAAGTTTCAGGAAGACTTGAAACAGTGCCAGTTCCTGTCCCTTCATCCCAGTGGAGTTGTGCTTACATCCACTGAAGATGTGGAGATTTACTTTAAAACATGCATGAAACAATTTCCTGGAAATAGCTCTCCCTTTCACTTTGGGAATTTGAAGAAAAAAAAAATATCCAAAACCCTCAAAAGGTAAAAGAAAGCAGAAGGGGTGAAGAAGAAATACTTAATTAAGTGATATTAGACATAGTGATAAAAGAAAACTTCAAAAACACTTGAGTGGAATTTATAAACAGATTAATCAAAGACAAATGCATTGGTTAAGGTATAGTTAACACAGTAATCTGAAATTTTCTGGAAACTTAATGAGTTTGGTGCCACTAGTGCTGCACCAAGCAACCAGGACAGAATCAGAATCAGAACTGACAGAGAGCTCAAAATCATTTGAATTATCTCTTTCCCTTACATTAGCTAGGAAAACAGTAAACGGTCAATAACAAATAAGAAATACAGTCAGGCAACATCAATGGGGAGCAGCCAAGGCTGGGTCATACAGTACACTGAGAAGAGAGCTTGACCTTTGGAATTGAAATACAGGCATTTTAAGCTCCAGTGGAATGTATCAAAATGGCCTTTTTCAACTTAAATGCATGAAAGGTCAAGGGGAGGTCATACTTGGCTTTGGGTTCATCAGCACAGAGCATATCCCAGCTCTTTCTTTATTCATTCTCATTTTTTAAAAAGAGGTTTCAAACCTCTCTGGCATGGCATAAATATTCATTCTCCAGGTCCAGATTTTCAGTTGGTGTAAAACAGGATAACCACATTGAAATAACGAACCTCTGCCAATTTATACCATCTCAGAATCTGGCCATCCTGTTCACATTCTTTTAAGATACAGAGATGGCAATTTTGAAACTTTTCCTGGAGCAAATGCTTCCAACAATAATGATGCATGTTGAAATTTGAGACTTTGACATTTAAATTGTCTGGGGTTTTCTTTGAAAGGCATGGCAGGAGGCACCCTCCAGAAGAGCCAAGGAGAGAGTAAATACTGCAACAATCTACTTTAGTGCTTCTCTATGTGTTTGCCCTTCAATAGCAGATTTATGTCTTTTTAAATATTCCCACAATTCCCTTCAGATGGGGAAGAACTTTTCTGTTCCCTTATAAATTGCTTTGAAGACAAAAAAAACCCCGAAAAGGGCCACTCGCAAATGACACTGGCACATGAGCACAGCGAGGAGAGACCCAGTAAATGCAGTAGGAATATGCATCCATAGCAGGGCACCACCCTCATTCTCCTACCAAACCAGCTGATTACACAGAAAGTGGATGAATGTGGGGGGATCATCCAAAGTCAAATGGGTTGCCATCTTAAAGAAACAAGCACCCACAGTTACCTAATTTGAGTATCAGCCTCCTTCCTAATTTCTAATATATTGATAAAGAAAATTTGCCTCTCATTTTTAGGATAGAGGATCCATTTGAAGAAATAAAATAATATTGAACTTCTGCAGCCCTGAATAACTATTTTTATCCTAAAATGGATAATAAATAGGAGTTTCTCTTTCTTTGTTTGCATTCTGAAGAGTTCAGATGACACTATTCCACAATTTTCAGAGGCTCTTGGGAAAAACAGGGCCCACCCCAGGTGGCATTGGTTTTCATGCGGCATTTCTTAGTCTTTATCCAATTTCACTTCTGTCCCTCAGCATGCAGGAGAATCAACACAAAACAGTCAATATTGCTCCATATTGAGAGTCAATTCCAAGGAAGAGAATCTCATTCTGTATTTTATTTGTCTGTAATATGGTTATCCTTAAAATGAACATTTTAGACACAGATTCCAAATTATACATTCATTGGAAAGATTAACTCTGATTAACAAATTCATGCTAAACAACTGTGTTTAATTGGATTTTTGTAAGTAGCTAAATGTGAATGCTTCTCAGTTCTTCTATGTGGAAAACAAAACAAAAACTAATTTTAAAATATTTAATGAGGAACAATCTCTGTATTGCTGACCTATCTTCATTGGTGATGAACCCTTTCTCCCTGCATTCCCCTGCATGCAAAGTTCCCCTAATCTAGTCCTAATAATGGTTAAAGTTATCTGTCTAATCAAACTAATTAGCACTGGTGAACAGAGACATAATCATAATAGAAAGCAAATGCCAGTTTTACAAAATGAAAACGCCATATGTGCAGTAATTAGTGAACCACACGCACTTTTTATAAATCATATTTATTAGTTCGTAAACAAATCAAATCCTAAATGAAATGAACGTTACCATTACCAAACACCAGTGAATAAACAGATACAATGACTGGCCCTGCTGGGTGTGTTGTACAAGGGATTGGGGAAGGGCACCCCCCTCCTCTCAAAGTTCCCTTGGAGGTGTTTATGGCTTTTTACAGAGGATTGTGTCCTCTTTTTTAAGTCACAGCATAGATGTGTTAGCTGACCTAGGGAAGCAGCATTTTCGTCATATGGGCTGTTCTTGACTGGAGACCAGATGCTCACAAATTAGGATATTCAGGCTACACCCATGATGAAAAATGTAGTACTAATAGGTACTCTAATAATGTTCTACAGCAGACCAGGCTTCACCAGAAATTTAATGTGGATTTTGTCACCTTCCATAAATGATGATATAATATAAACTATATTTAATGGCAACACCCACTCAGCAGAGGCACACTCTCAGCTGCCTTCGAACTCAACACACAAAGCACTCTTTTACACGGCAGACACAGAGCGAAAATACAAAGAATTGGAGACACACAGCCCAGACACACAGTGTTGGAAGCTCGGCCTGAACAATCTGACTCAATAGTGACAGGAAGACTTACTTAAAATTAAGAAGGTTTGTAATAAATACCACATATTATTATATATCTGACGGGGAATACTGGCAGCAGAAAAATTTATGAACAGAGATATTTGTGTGGGTACTACTCCATTCCTCTAACTGTTAAAATAAATTAATGGTTTATTTATGGTTTAACTAACTGTTAAAATAGTCTAATGGTTGAGACCTCTTCTTTACATTAAGTGCTCTTCAGTTTAATAGATCCTGCATATTTCCAAATTTTGGGAAGAAACCAGCTTTCCTTTCCATAATTTGGCTGAGAACACTGCAGAACCTGGTCTTTTGGGTTCTTGAGCCATGTTGCTCTTGACGAAATGCAGCCTTTGACTCCCACAGCTTCTGCCAACCAGATCAGATCAGGAATGTTCCTATGTCTGCAGATACCCAGGCTGGAATCTGAGCCTAGCTGCATCCCTTTTACCAAGGTGATCCCATAATACCGTGGAGCAATGTTTAGGAATGGGCTGTGCACATTCTGCTCTGAGGTCATGGCACAATATGTTTTCAAATCCTCACCTTTTGAGGTGAGAACACAGTGGGAAATTGGGAAGCAGAAGTACAAACCAACTTTTCTGCCAGTGGCAAGCCATACGATTCCCTTTGGTGCTCATTCTGAAAACATTAATTAGAGAGGTATTTAATGTGATTCTCCTGTAGTTTGTACAGGAAGAGCTCAAACTAATCTCACCCCGCCCCAGCAATTCCAATGTACTCTGTTACAATGTCTGAAACATTAACAGTGAATTAATTATAATTGTGCAGTGGCGCCTGGCCACTTTGCTTTCTGTCTAGTTTATCTTTATTTTAGACTAAAGAAAACAACAATGAAAGAACAAACATGCAGTAAAATCTGTGCAGGAGATAGAAAGCAGAGTATCCCCATCTTGGTTCCTCTCTTGGCCATACCCCCTATCTGGGCAGGAATCATGATTTTTACATTTAAAAGTGCAATGCAGAGACAGCAGACCCAAAGCTGCAAGCATGCTGTGCATTTAAATTTGATCCCTTTTTTGTTTGTTTATTTTCCTGTACTTTTTTGGATTGGACAGGAAGTTTAAGCATTGCAATAAAGAAACAAAGGCCATTTTCATTGTATATTTGCCCTGGCCAAGAATAAGAGGTAATACCAATATTGTGAAAAAGCCTGAGCAGGAAGGGTTTTTGCACATAGCAGCTGAAATGAATCCACGCAATCATCTGAATAGTTCTGGATTTTTCAAAACACAGTCCCACCAACCACACATGGTCCAAAATAGTCACACAAGATTCTACCAAAAATAAACCAAAAACCAAAACCAATGAAATTGCCTTTAAAATTATTATATTTTGAAATAATAGTAACACAACTGCTTTCTCCCTTTAGTTTCAGTCTTTTGAGCTCCTTGGGCACTTTTATTTATTCATATTTTCAAGCTAAGGCTTTCATGAAATCTCATGTTTCCAAGACCTGGGTTCTAGAACTTCTCCCCTAACTCCATTACAGCCCTGGGGTAAAAAAAAAATCACATAAGGCTGAGAACTGCAAAATGCACGGACACCTCCCAGCTCGGACTGGCTCCGATGGTTGGCAGAAAAGCCATATGAAACAGCCTGAAGGGCCTCACACATTTTAGAGGTGGGTGGGGAGGAATTTTACACTCTGATACCAGCAAGACCTAAGGATAATACTAGCTCTGTGGGAAGCATTCACCTCAAAAAAACATTTCTCTCCCTTAGATAGGGTGAGTTGAGTCTGTTTGTCACGGGGCAGAGAAGTAACCGAAGGGGAAGGGAGGAAATACTTATGACATGCCAGTGAAAAGGAGGTGTGGGGAACCTCTGTGAAGGAAGCAGAAACAAAGTCATTCATACAAATACCCGTGGGCTCCAGCCTGTCAGGCCCCTCCACAGCACTCGAATGCTATCAGCCCTCTATTACACTGCTTCAGGAGAGCAATTTTGGCCTCATCACTGTGCAGAAGGCCTAAAGCAACTTGAACTCCCACTGGAAGTGCAATATCATAAAATATGACAGGACACCCAGCCAATACTGTGGTGGTCCAGCAGGACCAGTCCTGCTCCTGATGACGTCCAGTGGGGATTTTTTTTGGTGAATAAAGGGAGCTGGCACAGGAGAGCTGGCACTCTGCAACAGCCTATGAGTGACCACAAGAGGCACTGAAAAGCCTCTTGTAAATTTAAATAGACATTAACTCTTGGATTAACTAAATGGGGTTCATGGCTGCTTCACATTAAAGCTGGTAGATATCACTGATCTGACCCCAGCATTGTAAACAGCAAGACAGAGCTTTAATTTGCTTATTCTTTGAAGACTGGCCTTTTAGCATTCTAATAAAGCAGAAAACTAATCTACAAAGGATAAACTACAGTACGTTTTAAGTAATTATACTCCATGGTTAAACAGCCCTTACTGTAGGAGGACAAAGACCAAAAAGATTAGTTCATGCTAAATATTCCTCTTAAGTGATGTTATTTTCCCCTCCTAATTTGGTTTTCTTACAACAAACTTCTCCTTCACAATTATTCCCTTGATTACTGTAAGAGTGCCAACATAATTTAGTATTTGGGGCTGGTACACAGAGCCTGGCAAAAACCTGACTCAAGCAAGTTTTGCTGCAGATTGGAGATTCGGCTTACTGCACAGAAAGCAGTTTTCTATATGAAAACTATTAAACTATATGAAGAGTAATTAAAAGCATCAATTAAGGATGTGAAATACAAATAATTTTATATTAGCCAGAAAACTTATTCTGACATACTAAAATGGGTGCTTAAAAGAATCTGCAATGTGGGCTGCCACTTATTCAGAGCTCTAAGATACTGCCAAGTTGTGTCTAAATGTATCATTTGATGCAGTATTTATAGGAAAATAATTTATTCTTACAATTTAAATTAGCGTAATACACTGTCATTATGTTCATTTGTATGGAGACACTCAGAGCTGCCTGCTATGCTGGCAGTTATTTTTAATTCTGCAAACAACCTTGTCTTTCTATGCATGGAAAGACACAACTTGACATTTTCTATTCTCCAGCTTTCCCGTACTAGAAAAAAAGGGCAACAGTGCTGTGAGTTGCCCCCATGCTTTGTCACATTTTTTTGAAAGAATTAACTTTTACTGTGAAATATAACCACAACTATATTTAACAGCTCTATGACAGAAATTTCTTGGTTTATATATTGTTGTTTAGCTTTCTCCTATGAAAAGTCCCTGCTGAAGGTTGAATTCCTTCCTTTCAGCAGAGCTACATTCAAAGAACATCAAAGGCACTTTGCACTGGTCTTCGGCAGAATGCAGCAAAGCAGTTACCCATCATCTGGCATGCAACTGTTTAGGAAGGTTATGAATTAGATTTTTATGGAAAACAAGAGTTAGAACAAATTTTGATTAAGCTAACCTTGCTATCAGTTGCTGCTATTCTCTAAAATCTGGTTCTGCATGTCAAAATGTTACCTACTCATCATATTGCTGGCACCAACACAATCCTAGGGAGGAAGACACACAAAAGAAAATTCTGCATCATTTCAAAACCAGAGTAACCTCTCTTAGCCTGTCTGTACAGCACTGGGACACAACAAGCTGCTCTTGGAAAGAGCAGGACACCAGTTGTGTTCTGGCACTCACCCTTTGCTAAGGTTCTACTGAACAAAAGAAGTTGTCTTTAACTTGTCTTTGAAAACAAAAAAAAAAAAAAAACCTCACTAAAATGAAGAATTCATGAAAACAAAGAATTCTTTATGGCGATGACGTAGAATCCTTTTTTTTTTTTTTGCTGACACCCTCCATCTGGACAAAAAGACAAAATAGCAGTAGCCTGATACATGCACCAGGAGGAAGTTTACAACAAAAAAAAAGGGTACACTGAAGGATTGGTCCTGCAACATACGGCATCACATCCATTGAATGGTTCAAGGATTTATGATCAACCCATGCAGAAAAGCTTTCCAAAAAGTTCTTAACTGTTGGTGTGTTTCAAGGTAAGCTTTTTGGGGTCTTGTGAACTAAGAAATTACTCCAGGAGGAAATATATCCAAAGTATTCCCTCATGAAGATGAACAGAAGAAATGCTGGGGACTGCGTACCTCATCTGCAGGTGTTGAATAACAGAGAAGAAAGGAAAAAGAAGTAGTAGCATCTCTGCTTTTTAAGAAAAATGCACAACATTTCAAGTGCAAGGTTACCCACAGACCTGTGGTCCAGTCTGCAGTTTCAGATGAGTTCCAGGAAACACGTGGTGACAAGCCAGTTGGAGAGTTTCAATTCAAATATTGAATGGAACCTGCTTCTTTACAGCTCACTTTCCCTCTGCACCTACATGTGCTGATGGGCACCTACTTATTCCTCATTTTATTACGTGAACATGCTTGCTTTGAAAAGCCTTTTTCTCATGTGCTGAGTTTAACCCTTGGTACACTGCTGTTGTTGTGAGAAAATGAAGCTATAGAAAGGATAAAATCCCTTTGTCAATTTATCAAAGGAACAATCCAAATTGTGAACCTAAGCCCTAATCTACCTTTACTCAAATTGTAGTTGCAGCAGGCAAAGTCCTTATCTACTTCTACTGGAAATCATAATCAATTGTATGAAAATATACATTAGAAACACACTTGCTGAATCACCTGAAGAATAGCAGTCCAGTTCATTTGTATTTTTAAGCAAGATTTGATGGTACATCTTTCATCCAGGAAAGTAATATGTTAACCCAATCGGCCACCTAATCCCTAAGAGTCTCATTTTGATTGTACAAAAATAATTTAGAGAACTTAACATTTTAAAACTGTCTTTTCTGGTGCCTAAGTGCTTCATTTTAATAGATATTAGCTGTTAAAGATACTCATTTTAACAATGACATTTACAGCTTTAACCAGTCGATCATTGAGCACAGTGCATCACTTAGCAGGATAGCACTGTTTAAAAAATAATCTACTTGCTTTAATGTATATTGGAGTGTATTAGTTGATATTGAATTAGGTCATTTTAACCCTTCAGCATTTTTCAGGAGCATGAATACATTTCAGCTCCTTTTAGCTCAAAATTGCACTAAAAGATACTTCCACACAATCAAATTATTCACTTACGTCTCCCCTTCCATTTAAATTCCTTTCCATTAATTCCTTTCAATTAATTAAGCCTCACAACATCATTGCAAAGTGTTTAAGAGCTACCATTGCCCAGTTTGAAGTTGCAGGCCATATCCATTTGAGATAGATGGAATAACTGCCCCTGCTTTGAAGCAGGCCAAAGAGCTGGGCTTTTTCATATCACAGAGAAGGCTCCCATCAATTTTTCAGGGACTGGGTCAAGACACAGATGACTGAACCAGAGCCACACACTGCCACATGACATCATAAACCTTCTGAGAGATCACAGATATACAGATTCCTGGGTATCTGTAACCACAGCCTTGCCCTTCTTTTGAAACAAAATCACGGGACAGCGGATGATGAAGAAAATGTCAACAGGCTGTATAAACATGCAGTGGAAATCTAAGAAGTTGATTCCTCCGTTGTTGTTAAAGGTAGAAGAACTGCCATGTTAGATCAAACAGCAAATCCAATTAACACAGTATCCTCTCTCATGGTGGCCAGCTCTTAGGAAATGGTACCAGAATTATGTTGTGCCATCTCAGTTTCTTAAAACTAAAAATTCAAGACCCTTTCTGAGCCAGACCTTAAATCTAGGTCAAGATTTTTAAACAAATCTGCATCCTGTTCAGGCTATCTCAATTCCTGCTCAAAATGGAGGATTAGGATATGAAATGAGGGAATGGGTCCCTGAGTGAGACAGAGTCTTGGCCCTTCACGGAAGGAAGTACCTACAGAAGGTCATCTCCAGACTCTATAGCATCCATAGGGATAGTAACCATGTCTCTGGGAACAACCGATGGTAATGCATTGAGAGGCTGCCTGAAACAGAGGTTAGACAGCATTAAAGGAATAAAGTAGGTATTTATTAAAAGGCCTTCAAAGGATACACCTTGGGCAGTACAGGAGCCCGGCTGCAGTTCCATCCTAGATGGACCCAAGATGGGCTCAAGGTGGACTCTGAGTCATGAGCTTTCACACTTTTATAAGTTTTGATCTATTTACATATTGGGGTTAATTGTCCAATTACAGCTTCAGGTTATGAAGCCACATCCTCCCAGACTGCTCTCCTCAATTCTCTGTTATTTGCACTTTTTGGGCCTGAAGCTGTAACAGTGTCCTTGGTTCTCAGGTTGGAAAAGGACTGTTTTGTCTAACTAAACTGTGAAGAGAACCTGCTGATGCTTTATATAAAGTTCAGTTATATTCTAATGCAGTACACAATCTGAAAAATATGAAAGCTAAAACTGAAGGCGTCAATGGAAGGTACGGCTTTCCTGTGCAATGCTGTGCCTCTCCATTTTCCACTGCATTCTTGCAGGCAGTGGAGCTGCTGCCATCCCCAGGGGCAGGTCCGGCCCCATGGAACACTCTGAGGGAGGCCGTGGAGGCCGGAAGGTTGTTCCTGCACAAAAACCCAAAGCCACTGATGTAGGCTGCTGTGGAGCTGCTGACTGGAGGCATCTCCCATGCCATTTGCAGGCCCTGTGGGGCAGCCATGTGCCAATAACGTGTCCGTAGGGGCATGTGTGGAACAAGGGAGCAGCAGGACGCAGGGTCGCACACGCTCCTCCGGCTCCTGCTCGCAAACTTTTGGGATGGGTGAGGAAAATTCCCCTGAAACACGGCCATGCCACTAATTTGTGCGGCAGAATAAATATTTCTCCTCTGTTTTCTCTCTCTTTGCTTAATAATTCGGAAAATTCTCCTTGCTTTCCCAGCTGCTGCTGAGCAATAACTAGCTATTTTTAGAGAGCTAATCACTGCGACTCCACAATATTTCTTCTGAGTAGTAAAAACTCATTTGCCCTTGCTCAATCTAAGGCAGTTTGCTGTGTAGATACTGTCAGGGCTCCCATTTTCCAGTGAGCATTACTTTGACTATATTGCCATTGAATTTCTCTGCCATTTTAGTTTTCCAGTGATGGGAGTGACCCAGACACTAGGTAAGGGAAAATTCTTCCACAGTTTCTTGTGGCTATTTTATATTTGACCCTCTTGCTATATAGTCACATTCTATAGATTTTAATGGCTGTGATGTTCAGATTTCCCTGCATTGATTGGGTTTTGGGATAAAGAAACTTTCTGGATGGGGGACATTCTGTCCACAGGTAAAGTT
This sequence comes from Bombycilla garrulus, assembly GCA_013400315.1. Taxonomy (NCBI): domain Eukaryota; kingdom Metazoa; phylum Chordata; class Aves; order Passeriformes; family Bombycillidae; genus Bombycilla; species Bombycilla garrulus. The sequence goes on from VXBU01003887.1 coordinate 158,161, forward strand.
TGACAAAGGTGCCCAACAATTTTTATAACATGTCATGTCTAAACAACCTTATGAGTAACACAGAATAATCAGTGGTTTAAATACAGGTGTCCAAAAACTATTAGATGAATAGTTAAAACCAGACTTCTGTCGTTCTGTCTAGCACATTGCATTTCTTCAGAGGTTATTACACCTTTGCAGAAGATCAACAGACCACAGAGTTATTATTCCTTGGTAACTAGAGGTTAATAAAGCCATTTTTCAGATACAGAATTAAAAAGAGATTAAAAAGATATCTTCTTATCCTGAAAATAATGTTACACTATGTACAAAATTCAGGTTTGTCACATGGATACAAAAACATGTGAAAAGATATTTTATCAGGCCCAGTTCAGGAAAGAATGTCCTGTTATAAGAGCACATGCTTCCTTTTATCATTTGGTAATTCATATCTGCTTTCCCAAATAGCAACAGATTCAAGTATCTCATGCAGTCTCCTGAATTAGAAGTTCTTATGCTAATTGGGTTCACTTTATTTGGTCTAGGGCTACCTGAAACAAGATACTGATGCATCTACATACAGCAAATGACAGCTTGAGCACTGTTAGAATAAAATGCTGGCCAGCTAAAGGGATACAATTAAGACAAAAAGAACTTGGGGATACTTTTTCCTTCAGTGTGCTGTGCAAAACTAACTAAAACTAAACAGGAAATGGGTTTAGATTTCCACCAGAAAGCTGAGTATAGCACCAGCAGCCACATCCATTAGTATTCACAGAGTTTTAACAAGCTTAGAGTCCTCTGCAAGAGAGCTTGAATGGGGCTGGATAAAAGAGGTAGGCAGTGCCCTCCTGTATAATGCTGAAGAGCTGCTCATAGGAGCTACAGTTTTCTTTGTGAACAGGAATAAATCTCCTCAATGGGTCATGTAGGACAACAACAAACCTATGGACAAAAGAATATGCCAACACCTGGAAAATCAAAACACTCTATGCAATGTGGTGTCATAAAGTTCTGTGCGTGTGTCTTTGTGAAAATGTCATGTATGAAGTCCTGATGAATAGACATGAAATTTATTGGGTAAATAAAACTGGGTGTTAATCATAAGAAGTTTGTACTGTCAAAACCAGCATGTGCTAAAGAAGTGTCTGGACATCATTCCAGATGTATTAAACCATTGACAAATTTCCAGCTTTTGTGTTAATAACTTTGCATAGCTTTGTTTTAGATTCAGGGTGTGGTGCTGGGTTATTGTTTTCCTAAGGGGCTGATACCGGACACTACACTCTGAATGCCCCAGTACTTCATCAGGGCAAGGTGTTAAAAACAAAACACATCCAACACTGACATCTCAGAGGGTCTCTGAAGTGTTTGCATTCAGGCCATGCAATTTCCACACATGTGTGAGAGGGAATGTCCAGGGTGCACAGCTGACAAATGACACCCTCTTGGCAGCCCGTAACATGTCACAGAACAGAAGACTTCAGGTTAATATCAGACTGTGCAACTTCTACTTTTGTTTCCCATCTGGGTTTTTGCAAGAGAAAGAAAACTGAAAGAGCTGGCTACTGACCACAAGGGATGTCTCTATATCTCCACTAATGGAGGAGCGTGGGGACAGGCCATTTCATTCACCCAGCCAGCAAGCCTGAAATCTCAACCTTACTGACAGCAACTTGGCACCAGTCACTCTGTTGTTTTTCTTCTTGTCCCTTGCCTACTTAGGTAACAAAACATTAACACAAAAATTCCCCAGACTGATTATTTGTTTGATGAACAGCATCAACAAAAGCAGTCTGTGTGATTCTCTCCCAAAAACCAACTAACGACTTAATGACTTCCTTTCATGAGGATTTCCTGCACAGGAAGCAAGAGCCACCTGAGTCACTCAGCTATAGGAATGTATCTCATTCTTGCTTGGACCACTTTCTACCAAAACAACACCAAAGCTCTTTCATTTTGCATTATCTGACAGCGGGACCAGGCGTGCCTCCCACTACAGTCCTTCACCTGAGAAACTTTTTGGTTCTGGAACCTTGTAACAGACTTTCCATGAGCAGAAGCCATGTCTGTGTGAATCTGCAGCTCAGATTTCCAAATTCCTCAACATTAGCACGCACAGCCCTGTTGATTTGTGTCACTTCAGTTATGACACCAAGGTTGCTAATGTGGTCGTTCCTGTAGAACTCATACCCAACTAGCCAAGAGAACAGATGTGCTGCTCCTAAAATTTGCATTCCCCATTTCCACCTGTGAGAATAATGCCATCAGCTCGCCCATTACTTGTGGAGATTTGAGCTTGAACTCCAGACCCAAATCTTTTTACAAGAGCTACGTTTAGCCAATCAGTAATGCACTCTGCAAAAATGCAACTAAACTGGAGATGGAGAAAGCATCTGTCTCTGATGAGCGCCATTGTGATGCTTTATGTCAGTTTGCATCAGTCAAGCTTGCAGTTTAACTCTGTTTCGGTTTTTTTTTTACATGCATCAAAAGGTTTGTCATTTTTCTGTGATTTAGGTAAAGGTAGGTTAGGTAATAAAATTCTGTGGGCTGGCAAGCACTGAAGCAAACCTCAGCTTTTAGCTTTATGTTCCCAGATGCCTACATTTCCAGTGGGTAGTCTGTCATATGTCTAAAGAAAATGAATACTAATGAAATAAAAAGTGGTGGAAAGCTGCTATAATGATAGAAAGTTTCTCATTTAATAGAACAGCTTCTGATAGAGGCAATTGATAAAGGTTTCACAGAGCTCTAAAAAATAATTACTTAAATATTTATATGAGCAAAGAGGGGAGAACTGAGGGTGGAAAGGGTGCATCCGTTTGCAAATCTGCTGTAGAAGGGACCTTCTGGAGGCCACCTAATGCATACTCTCACTACCCTATGAGTTTCAGGGGAAACTCTTCCTCTATTCCCTAGCTCAGAAACCAGCTTGCTGCTGAGACACACTTCTGTATTACGTTAGGGACAGAGTAATGGATTTTGAACTATGTCTCTTCAATGGAAATCCTCCTTTCCCCCTCAGCTGGAAGGCAAAAGTATTATGTCTGCTTCAGCCCAGAACTGTCATCACATAGGAACTGACCCCAGACTTTTCAGAAAATTCATAGATTCCATCAGCTTTTTTTTTGCAAAATGTCACATTCTTCCACTCTTAAACATTTCACTAAATGCAGGAGCCACAGGGGGCAATACATTGGCCTTAGCAAAGCCAAGACACGATTAAAGCCCTAGAGCCCATTCAAACCAACAAAACTGTTTCCATTACACTAAGGGGATGGCAATGGGGAGGGAAAACTGCAGCTATTTTGCCAAAGCTTTTCCTAATGTGTTGTTTTTTTTTTTTCATTGAAAACTTGAAAATCTGACTCATTTTCATAACTGACATACACATGAGCATATGGTTAAAAGAGAGTCAACTTTCCAATCAACCCTGCAGGTCTCCAGAGATCTGCCACCTTCAGCCAATAGTTTTGGGAGGATGATGTTTCATTAGTGGATCAAATCCAGACTTGAACTTCAATCCAGCTGGCATACACAAGGCCCTCAAGCTGACAAGCTGTTCCTCGGAGCGTTAGCAATTCTTTCCTCTCCTGCCCTAGCTTTAAAGCCAACCATTGGCATGGACTGTTTCACCATGGTATTTCACAATGATGCTGTAACACCCACATTTCTGAACGGGAGCGCGTGGAGCTCCAGGGAATTCTGCCTCAAAACTCAGCCTGAGCAGTTATTGATAAGAATTTTCATGAGTGAAAATTCATCCTCTGGGAGCAGGGAGCTCAGATGTGCTGCCCTATCCTCCCCCATCTCACTTGACTGAATCCCTTTCCCTTCCCTTGCAAATGCCAGCTCTGACTTTTTTCTCAGCTCCTTGACCAGTTTCATTCTGAAAAGCCACTGTGATCTGGTGCCAAAGTTCACCTGCAGATACTGCCCCAGGCTACTAATAGCTGTAAACCATCCTCCCTTCTCACACCCTGCTCAAGTGCTCATTTATGACCAGGCAGGTCTTATCAGAGAATAAGCTGAGTTGGAAGGGACTCACAAGGAACATGGAGTCCAACTGCTTGGCCTGCACAGCACCATCCCCAGGAGTCACACCGTGTGCCCGAGAGCATTGTCCAAACACTTCTTGAGCTCTGTCAGGCTGGTGCTGTGACCACTGCCCTGCGGAGCTGTTCCAGTGCCCAGCCACTCTCTGGTTGAAAAACCTTTATGTTCAGGAGAGAGACTGGTCGTACTTCACTGCTTGTGAAGCTCCACACCACTCACTGCCTTCAGTGAAGAAAAAACAGACTGAAGAAAAAATAATCTATTTTTCTATGTATTTGGTTTACAAACCACAGAAGTCCTTGCTTTTAGGTACAACAATATATAAATTGTGATGTCCTGTCCTCGGGGTGACACAGTGTGTGTGCATCGATCACAAAGAAGAGCTTATTCTAACAGAAAGTGACCCCATGAATGCTTGCATGGTTTTTTGCCTCAAAATGATGGCTCTTCCTGCACTCTGATAACTAAAATGCTGGACTAGATCTAGAGACTCAGTTTCTGGTGATAATTGTCCAGTGCCAACTGCCTTCTAGGTCAGCACCTGCCTTCACACTCAAAAAGCAATTCACACAAACACTGGCTTGCTCACTGGTAGTGAAGAATCATTTAATGAACTTTGAAAGTAAAGACAAGAGCTTCAGGGTTTCAGTCTGGGTTCAAAATTTATGATGTTTTCTGTGCATCACAGTGCAAGGGTGTGTAAGCCAGTCTTAATGGAAAAGCTGTGGTGGCATTCTAGTTAGCTTTGATTTAAAGCTTAATTTAGGCCCTGAAAAGGGTTAGTGCATCTTTACAGCCATCTTGTAATTCTCCAAGAGTCCTGCCACGAAGTTAGCCAAGCCCACATTTCAACACGGCAGGGTCACTTTCAGATCAAAGAGGTACTCAGACAACTACCAAAACCCACTGAAAAAAGTCTTACACCTTGCCCTAAACCCACCAAAAATGGAGGTAGGTCATTCACGTGCATTCAAAGGAGGTGTAATGAAATAAGGTATGTCGTATATACATAAATATATATAGTCAGTCATGATGTTAAATGAAAAGCAAAATTCTAGGTTGGAAGCAGATCTAACTAAATATTTAAAACTCAATATTAGAGCTGAGAGAATAATTGGCAGCAAATAACTCACCCATGAATTTAGCTTCTTTTTCAGCTTGTGGAGTGTCTGCATACAGATTGCCATTTCCTCAGATTTGATCATTACTTTAAATGAGTCTCAGTTTTATAGTGTAATTCTTTCCTTGTGTAGGTCGATGGAAAGGAGTCTCCAGTGCTTTCCTGACACTTTGCATCTGAAGCCTGATCTGCAGATGTATTGCTCTGAACCACAGTTTGGTGTGCGTGTCCTGTTTGAAAATCTGAGCATGCCAGTGCAGCACTTCATTTTTACAGGGAGTGGTGTGGATGAAAGCTGACCACTAAAGTACCTGGAAAAAGCAAATACTAAGCAGGAAGGTGCTCACTTCTAAATATTAGCAGATCCTCAACACTGACAGAAAGGGCTGAAGAGGGCTTTTTGCCTCTCCTTAGTGTAAGCATCTCCAATAATAGCTCTTAGTTCAAAGCAGAAGATACAGTTTACTGGAATCAATAACAAACCCCAAGTATTCCTGCAGCTGGGATCGAGGAAGCCCATGCACCAGTGCAGGCTGGGGGCCAAAGGGATAGAAATGAATATACTTTTCAGAAAAATTAGCTGAAGGCCTGGTGGACAGCCTGCAGAGAGGAGTGAGCAGTGTCCCTCGCAGCCAACACAGCTGGTGGCCCACATGGCTGCACTTGCAGCCAGCCCTGCACTGGCCTGTGTCTGCAGGGATGTGGCCAGCAGGACCGGGGAGGTGATGATTCCCCTCTCAATCAGCACTGTCAGGGCTGTACCTGGAGTCTGGTGTCCAGTTCTGAGCTCACCTGCACTCAAAATAAAGACCCTGAATTATTGGAGCAAGTAAAGCAGAGGCCACAAGGATGACTGGAGAGCTGGGAAAATGTAAGGTGAGGAGCAGCTGAAGCAATCGTGTTTGCTCACTTCAAAGAAGAGAAAGCGAAACAGAGATGTTATTTCTCTACAGCAACCTAACGAGAAGGTACAAAAAAATGGAGTCAGCCTCTCCTTGGAACTGCACAGCTATGACACAAGGGACTACAACGTGAGAAAGCTCAAATGGATGTTTGGAAAAGGTTTGTCACTGTCAAGGTGGAAACTGCAGGAGCAGGTGGGGCAGAGGCACTGTGGGGTGTCTGTCCTTGGGGACGGTGAAAATCCCATGTGACACAGCTCTGAAGAACCCACTCTCACCAGACATGCTCCGTGTAGCAGAGGAGACTGTTCCACCTCTGGAGGACCCTTCCTACTTCTGCGCTTCTGTGATTCCCTGATCCTCCAATAAATATTTTTCCAGTCCTTGGAGCAAGTCCAAAATATTTTTACACTCCAGATCTACATTTCTGTAAGAACGTAAAGATTTTTGTAGTGATATCTGCTTATGAAGAGATTTGGAATATTAAAATCCACCCCTACAGAGATATATTACTGGCAAAATGAAGGCAACAAAACCAGAGGTGCAAAATTCCTTAATGGTCAGGCTCTCTGTGAGCATATCTCAGCTCAGCACGACTGACTTACAGTCACCCTGATTTACACCAGCAGAGAGCTCCACATTGAATCTTAAGGCTGCATAAATGAATGTGTTTCACAGTTAACATAACCTCATATATAGCGCAGCTGATTTAAAGACGTCTAAAAAGTGCTGTCTTTCTCACTGTTGTACCATGGTAGGAACCTATGTGCACCTCCTGTGATCTCTGACTCGCAATATTACCGTGTCTGACGCAGAATTATTAGGTACTGAAATAAACCTCTGCTTTTAATGACTAAAAGTCATGCAAGAGGATGCTAGATTTGAAAGCCAGCAGAAAAGCCCTAGGCTGTTTGAGAATTCAGATTCAAATTATTTAGTTATCTCTAGTCCTCTTAGATATCTATAAATATCTACACTCCACGGGGTGCTCATGCAATTTCTGATGGTTTACCAGACTGAAGCCACCTCCTCAACTGTAGGTTAGAGTTGTAACTCCTTGATATCGAATGAAAAGGCAAGGGACTTAGTTATGAAGGTCATTTTTCAACTGAACAGTTAACTGGAGGGCACCACAGAATGAGTTTAGCTCTCTTTTGTCTCACAAATTTTGCAATCAAATAATATAAACTTGAACAAAGCCATTAAGGAGACCTCTTTTCCCGGATGCTATGGAAAAAAATTAACGAACTTCATAAGGTAAAAAATTAGAACATTTTCATTAACACAAAATGTTCTTTTTAATTAGGATTTTGCAAGCTAAGTCTCCTAATGAATGAAGGAATGGAACTTCAAAATGATTTGAATTGCTTATTTTTTGTTCCTTCTCACTGAGAAGAACAAATGTAACTTTTAGCAAAATATATTCATTTTCTAATTGGAGATTTTTAATTAACTATTTCATGGCTGGGGTTTTCATCAGCCTATAAAAATGCATTGCTTTGAGATGACTGCTCTCCTAAATAATCCTCAAGAGCTCTGAGCTCTCTGAGAACACAGTGCAAACCATGCTGAGACACGTGTGGTGGGCAGAGCTACAGGCCACTTACTCCTACAGAAAATGGGACCAACATACCTCCAGAGGATATTTTTCCCTTTTTCAGGAAGCTGTTTCAGGACACAGTGGCTAATGAATACAGGGGAGACCCATGCAAACGTGGATGCCGCTGTGGTGCGGCTGCTTTGCCAGCAGCAGTGCTGGACCCACACTCTGGCCAACAGAAAAGCATAAACTATGAGTCTTCAGTGAAAGGAACAAGTTGTCTAAGGCTGGCAGACTTGGGAGATCATGGTGCAATAGGGATGAGGTGCTGTTTTTGACCTACTGCTCTGGCTCCCTTGCTGTAGCAGCTTCAGAAACCTTTTACGTGGGCTAATAGAACCACATTACTGCATGCTGTTCCAGAACAGGCTATAAAACCAGTTGCCAGACAGCATCATTAATCAGAGAAGTGCACTTGATCCACTGATATAGGAAGCTTGAGCAGATGGACTAAGACAGAAATTTGTGATAGAAAAGACAGGTCAAAGCAAAGTTGTTGGACAGGGTGTGAACATTTGCAGAATTACTAAAATCTGGATTTTTTTCTAGAAGAAAACATTCGCAAGCAGCAAAAGAACAATGTGCAATCAATTATAAATTTAATGCATGGGTACCTGCTTGCTACTGCTCACTGCTCATGGACTTCAGCCTGATTACACATTCATGTTTGTAACACTGTTTTTCTTTCTATTCATTAAAACCTCAACAGTACCTCTCTAGCTCAAGATATGGAGAAACCTGGGGGTTTAAGACTAGGATGATAATTCCATTAATGCCCATCAAAACACAAATGAGGTCTGTTAATTCTTTTTGTTCTTAGGTGAGAAATGACCAGGTCTGTTTGCACTAAGTGCGGAAACACACACTTGTGCTCAGCAAAGAACTGTGAGTGTTGAGAAGGCAGTGACCCTTCCTAAATGAATCATCCTGGGCTCAATATACAAGAGGGAGGGGAAAAAAACCCAAAAGTATTTTAATAAACAGAATACTGGAAAACAAAGGTATAGTGAAGGTGAAGGTTAAGATAAAACAGAGGTTTTAGTTAGATGTCTTAATCTATTTACACAGCAGGAGGCTTTCAACAAACTGCATTGCAAGATTAGAAAAGAATTAGCACGTTCTGAAAACACACCCCGACCTTCAGGAGCAGAGAGCAAACACCACACACATCATTTGTACCAAGTACCCAGCACTAAAAGCAAAATCTACATGTTATTTGATGTCATGGTGGCCACACGCTAAAATAGGACAGAATAGAATAGTTCCAGTCGGAAGGGACCTAAAATGATCATCTGGTCCCACTATCCCTTTATAACACAGTAAGATATGAAGCTGTGGATGGGAAGGCCCATACAGGGTTTGTCTGAAACAGAAAACACAGAGGTCTTAAGATTGTGTAAAAATTACTGAATAAGCACAATGCAGCAGATATTGAAGAACGTCAGAAGATGCTTTAGCAGATTGGAACGAGTTAAGGATATGTGGCACATACTAGTATTCAGGTAAAAATACATACACACGTATAAGAGTTTATTGGACAATTAGAAAATTTGTTAAATTTGGAAGATAAAGTCGGATCACATTCAGATATCATCTATTTAACTTAAAAGAGTTCAATCACTTAAATAAGTGACTGAAGATTCAGATCTGGAAGACAGTAATGCTGAGTGCAGTCTCAGAAAGAACAATCACTCTAGTTTCCTGCACACTAGAAGACTGGGCAAACCCTAATGCTAAAATTAAATTCAGAAAAAATTATCTGCAAGTATTTTTCAGGGTTTCTTTCGGATACCCACTGTTTTACATGATCAGCTTCAGCCTTGAAGCACATGAGACACTATTTCATGTGAGCCACTGTGGATGTGATCTTGTTACCCCAGGTAAGACTTTTTTGTTTGTCTCATGCCATCTTTGGGCCAGGGAGAGATACACAAGACAGACTTGGGAGACATTTTGCCCCATTCTTTCTGCAGCATAAAGATATGTATTTACAAACAGCTGATCTGGGGTGAGGAGAATCTGCCCCACACTTGCAGAACTTGGCAGCTCTGGGGTGCTGGAAAGGCAGATATAGGAAACAAGGCACCAGTCTTACACCGTAGGTACTCCTGGGTGTCAGGGGGTATTTCTATTTTGTTTTTGGGTTTTTTTTCTTTCATTCTGTCTTTTGTGTACTTTTGTGCATGTGCTGAAGGCTGGGTGCTTTTCAAAAATACAAACCCCTCTCCCCAGAGAGCACACAACCCGTAGCACAGTGTAGCACAGTGCTGGCTGCAGAACCCTTTTTGTATTCCTTGTGCACTGGGCAGGGATTTTTTCATTTCATGCATCATCCATAACTTGCCGCAGCAATTCCAAAAATCTCTACCACGCTCACATGAATACGAATAATTTAAATTCACATTTTTGCTTTTGGAAATTTATCATCATAGAAGTTGGGCTCATAAAGCAACTGCATTTCTGAAATTTCTCACAGAATAATCAAGTGATGGCAGTGCCCAACTAAACAGCCCCAACTCATTGGTATCATACAGGCACTTTGACTCCATCTCACAAGGTCAGTTACTGACAGAAATCTGTCACCAGCATTAGTGTTCATTCTACTAGCTTTTCTTTGATCCTTCTTTATTTAGACTAATTTAATAAACAAGTAAAAAAAAAAAAGAATACAGGTATGTGTCTTTTCCATGCCAATGACCAGTAGCAAATGTTTTGGACATTAAATGTTGCTGTGGACATCGACTGAAGAGGTGGCCTTGAGCAGATGTTACTCCTTAGCCCCCATTATAGTCCTCTGCATTTTGGCCAAAGGACAAAACACTGCATTTCTTAGGCATAATTGTGAATACAGGTATTTAATCCTCCCTGACATCAGAGAAATTATTGGCTTTGAGAAAAAAGCAAAGCAAATTATAACTCTGCCATAAGCAATGAGTCCAACAGTTTCTCAATTTTAAATTAATTTGCCTTTGAGAACTGAACATTTCCTACCACGGGACCATATCAAGGGCTCACACCTGTCCCTAACCCTACAACTGCCTCACAGAACAGGGGTTGTGCAAGGAGAATTAGGTCTTGGTTTTGCACTAAAAAATATTTTTTGTGACTAGGATTACTCCCTTTCGCATCACCTGTATCTGAATTACATTCAGCTGAGTGCTTCCCCACCCAACAGTGCTTACAGGAAAAAAAAAAAAAAAGACAGAAGATAGAAGAAGGGAAGAAGTGAATTGCAATGCTTTTTCTCTTGAGCTCACCCTTGGCAGAGGGCCTGCTTGGGATTCCAGCAGCTGGGCACACAAGCTCCTCAAAAGATACTAAAGAAGTCTGCCCAAACAGGTAAAGCAATCTTGTAATTACACATGGAGTGTTTAAGACAACCAGCCTAAATTTTTCATTCAGGCCACAAAGTTTCAGTTGGAAACAAAAGAGATGCACTTCTAAGATTTTCAGGAAGACAGGCAACATTATTATGACCTACCCAACTGAAAACTTAAATCAAGCTTGAACGCTGTTATTTCTTTCTTCAACTCTAGAATGAAAAAAATCTGATGTTTTTCCTGATACCAGCCTGCTGCTGGAAGTGATGGGGTATCTATGGGTAAAATTCCAGCTGCCATGTAGTGTGCCCCAAAAGGGTTTGTCACAAAGCACACAGCAAGTCCTGCCAGCCAGGCACCAAGTCTGCCTGCTGCCTCAAGGAGTTTTATCTAAAAATAGAAGCCACTTAAGAAAAATGACCACCTCTTTAGAAGAACAGTCAGTTTCTCTCTGAATCAATTTAAGCCCGGGCACATCAATGAGATAGAGCTTGACCTAAAGAGCTCCACAGAAATCAAGACCTAAGGTAAAGGTGTGCCAGTAATATGGAAGAAGATGAGGAGGTTATGGGCCTGATCCAAAAGCCACTAGGTCAGTGGCAAGCTTTAATGCTGATGTAAATGGGCTTTGGAATGGGCCACGCTTGAGAAGAGTGCACTCCTCATTATAAAAATAAGCAGCTGTTAGATATGGGCTGAATTTACAGGACATTCTTTGCAGATAAAACTTCCCTCCATGTTTATCATCATCTCATCATTGGGCCCTTTGGCTCCATAAATGAGCAGGCACCAGGTTGCCACCTTATCCCAGTGAGCACCCAAGAGTCAGAAGCACATGGGTACCGTTTGCCCAAGCTGTTTCTGCAGCTAGAACATGGTGGGGCATGGCTGCATGGATTCCTGTGACACAGGAGCCCATTCCCCAGTCACAGGGAGCGGTGATGACTCGAATAATGAGAGAGGAGCTAGGCAGTGGTAGAAAACACTTAACTTTCAGCCACCCCATCCCACAGCCGCTGTTTGCCAGTGGATGCAAAGTCATTTTTGACTCAGTTATAATCCTCACTAAGTGGGGAGAGAATGCAAATGTTTGGTGATAGGCAAAAAATACACCCATAATTCTCACCCTCTCTGGCCCGTGCTGAACATTCCTCGCCGAAGCTGTTAAACTGATAAGGTTGTTCACTGACAAGATATGAAAGAGCAAATGCTCTGTAATTGAATACCATATGCCTCGTCACAAATAAAAATAACACAGTTCTCTCAGAGATAAAATAAAGGATGTAGTAAGAGAGTATTGTTAAACTGTGCTAAAACAATGAGGAGAGAGGGAATATGCAACTCACCCTGCTGGCTGCAATATAATTGGCTCGTTAGGGAGAAGTGCACACATGGACACAAGAAGGGAACAGGAGATCACACAACACTGTGACCCACAGAACAACACGCACTTTGGGCACAGCTCAGACAGTGCTGCCGAAATGAGGGGGTTGATGATGGGACAGAAACTGAGAGCCTTGGAAATGAGAGCACGTAGCTGCATCCAGCTGGCCTCTCCCGACTTCCCTGTGCCAGCCAAGGGACATGGTTCCTCTGTGACCCTGGCGGCAGCCACGTCCAGCCATGAGAGAGCTGCGCTGTGCTCTCTGACTCGGGAGCTGCCAGTTTGCCTTAAAGTATCAGAGAGGCGTCATATTGATTACTGCTTCGTATTTGCAGGTCTACAAAATGTCCAAGGAGACGCAGGAAAGTTTAGAGAGTTTTAATTTGCTGTACCAAAGCTTTTCTGATGGTCCCAGAAGATTACACATTTATGAAGAAGGGCAGCAACTATAAAAGCTTATTGTTTGCAGTCAGCCAAACTTCATGGATTTTTTAAGTATGACAAAAGAGAAAATGAGTTACACAGATTTTCAATAACTTGAACACCAATCTCTGCTGTCCAAAGGGAATTACTCCAGTGTTCTTTCTTTGTCTACCTTGGCCTGGCTTTAAGGGTTTATCCTTGTAAACGACATCAGTAGTTACAGTTAACAGGCCCAAATGAAGCTGTGGGGCTGAGATCCCTCTTGTGCTGATGTGCCAGATGCTCCAGGGAGAAGACTAAAGATAGCAAGAGGAACTTTGTCAAGGTAGACTCTGTGCAGAAGATAGGAGCAAGCAGTGTGCATAGCCCTTCCCTTCGCTTCAGTGACACATCAGAAGTACCAGGAGGATTCTCTCATCAGAGGGCAATGGCATGAAGTGAGATTAAGGCAGAAACCCATTTTGCTTTTATGTGTTCAGCTAAAGAACAAGGTCAAAGACATAAGGTATTAAAACTTTTAATTAAGTGACAGTGGAATTATTTGCTTGCTCCTGGATTACGTTGATGCAATACAGCCTGAAAGCTGCTGTTTGACATTTCCCTTGATTTCTGCTCCTCTTTGATGGGGTTGCACAGTAAATTGTTTTCAGGTACAGACTTGCCATTGCTACTGAGAGGCATGATGCTCCTAAAATCTTCCCACCTTTCTGTTTTACTGAAATGGCACAAAGGCACCAAAGCCATAAAAAAAGAAAGTATTACTGCAATACAAACTAATGTGGCTACAGAAAAGAAAGTTGCAAACTGGGGAGAGGGATAAGGCAAGTAAAGTTATTTTCTTTGAAAAAAATTGGCCATAGAAGGATCCTGAATAGTCCCTATTCAATGGATCACAAGTAGAACCTTTTTGGGCAATACTGATACAGCCACAAGTACATCAGGTGGCTCTGAATGGCTGGATTGGTCCATAGCATGCAGCTCTAGGAGCATCCAGCATTCCAGTGTATGTGGTGGAGCAGAAGCAGACCCCCCAGTCAGGAAACAGAGCATAAAATGCATGGCCATGGTAAGAATCAAACTAAGATGTGATTTTAAAAGAAAAAAAATAGGAGTAGCGTTTTGCTTTCTGAGCTCTCTACTTTATTTTTATTTGTTTTTATGGTCCTTCAAGTAAAATCAACAACTTCTTTTTCCCCAATAAACTGAAATTTTTCAGACCATTAATCCATAATATGGACAAAAGGCTTCGGGTGCATGTGAAACAAAATGAAAAATGGTCAGTCTGGTTCTTCCAGGAAAAGCTGATACTTCACATGAGCAGTAAAGATTTTCCAACAAGCACACACATTTCAGTGCAGACCCACAGTGAGTAGAGGGTAATGGCTCTGAATATCATTTATGCGCACTTAACTACCATTTAGTTAATGTTTATGCAGCATTTTGAAAATGTAAAGCGCTGTAAAGATGCCAAATGTTATTATTATTAATAATACAAGTGATAAATATGACTCCAAATTCTCACTTTATCCTTGTCCTTCATGTCAAAGGGGTGTTTGCACGTATAATAAGCACAGCAATTCAGCAAGACATTCACAGTGTTTGTGTTACTCAGAGTTCATGAGTTTTACACATAAGGGAATAAAGCACCACTGGTTTCTCCCCAAGTTTACTGAGTGTTACACTCCCCCCACCCCACCCCAAATTAAGATGGAAGATTATGTTAAAATCCTGCTTTTAAAAATACTGGGTCAGAGCTCTGCTGTAGCATTAAAAAGCCTATTTGGAAAGGGAAAGAGGTCAGTATGTTTTAATAACGTGTTTTCCTTTCAACGAATCTAACAGAGGACACAGGAAAGGACTTAAAGCCATCAATATGTGGGTATCTGCTGTCTGCCATGGTCCCACTGCACCTCCACCCCTCCCAGCACAGCAGTATGGACCACTGCTGGCTGTCCAGATTTAGAGCACCTAATCCTCCTGAGCTATGCCTCCTTACATCTTCACTTTGGCCCTCAGAGGAGGCCACCGGCCACAGAGCCTGATGTCACAGAAACAATTATCCTCTCAGTGGTTTTCCCATTTCCCTAAACCACTTCTCTTTTATTTGCACCTGCAGCACCATGACAAAAAATTCAGACAACAGCCACTCCAAAAGCCACGGAGTTTCCAAGACACAGGTCCACCATGAGTGCTTGCCACAGCAGTGGATTGCTCTTACTGCACTAGACCTCAGCAGGGAAAATAATCCGTGAGCCAGGGCCTTTGGTCTCTCCTTTTATCCTCAGCAATGAACCTACTGGTGCTCTCAGAGAAGTGGCTGTTATTTCAAGGAGGTGATCAGTTTGTGAGGAAGTGATAAGGGAATTTTTGTTCCATATGTTTTTCTCAAGTTTGGAATGGCGTTTGTGATTGCAACAGCTTCAGCACCGAGGCTAAACATGAGGTTACTTTTCTGAGTGAAAAGTCCACCATTCCCCTTACTGAAAACCCAAAAGGACAAGTCAGATTTCTAAAAGAAAGTCTTTTAAATATCTTCATTCACTTCAACAGACTGGATTTTCCTGAGTTCAGCTCCCATTCCACTGCTCTGTTACAGTGGTTGGATGCTGAACTCTTGGATGCTTCGTCCAGACTTTGTGACTGGGGACACAGGCAGAGAACATGTGGCTCAATACACCCTTTGAAGGCTTTCTCCAAGACTTAAAAAAAACTATCTTAGTTTAAAAAAAGGAAAATGAGGGAAAAAAATCCCACAGAGATAGCCTGATCTTCTACTTTCTCACACTGGTATAAATCAAGAATAACCCCACGGACTTTGTAGGACTTGCACAAGTATAAAACTGCTAGAAATGAAAGGTTCACATTTCCTAACTGCAGCAGTTGGCTGGGTTTTCTTTAAATAGCTTCATTAATAAATACTTTGAAAAAGGAAAAAAAAAAGTGCTCTTCCTCCCCCAATACTAATTGCTAGTGCTCAGATTTAATCTTCAGCATTTATTGTGCTTCACCAAATCCCTAATAATCACCCCAGAAGACTCCTTAACATTGTTGTATAATGGGAAACAAGGGCAGGGTATTACTTTTTCATGTACAAAGATGTTTCATCAGGAGGCCAGATTTCTTCTATGCAGCTAAAGTACATAGAGCCTGACACTTTTAATTTCTTCCGTAATTGTGTCACAAGAGGGGTTTATGTCACTGTGCCTCTTTGCTGAATTCCAAGAGGCTCAATGCTATTCCCATGGTCATTGCCTCCTGCCTCTACTTTAAAATAATGAAGATTTGGGCTGAAATAAATTTGAAGATATCAAATAAGGACCCCTTGAGTTCCAGGGAAAGAAAATAAAGCAGCTTTTATTAAACTTGTTATGAGACCTTTCATGACCACTATTCTCGCTGTTCTCTTTGCTCAAAGCCTTTAGAGAATGGTCTCACTTTAGCCTAAACTCAGCTCTTTCTCAGCTCTCTAAGCCTCTGTAAAATTGAAGGACATTCACTCCAACACACGCCTTTAATAACTCAGTATGATTTAAACTTTCAATCTGCATTCCTGATTTCTGTAATAATTGAAAGGAATGCATTAGCAGCAGAAAAAAACCCCCACTTTTGCTTCATAAACTTTACCTTCATTGCCTCAGATTTTCAGTAGTTCTCAATATGTAAGTTTAATGGCGTGACCCTAACAAGAAACGATCAGCAAATGAAACGAACCAGTGTGTAGCTGCTCCACACGGCTACAAGTGTCAGCTGTGGCCTGCCTGCCATTAATTTTATTGTAACTCATTTCTTCAGGTTGAGTACAGCACGATTTAATGTTCCCATTCTCCCATTCCTGTTCTGCATGACAAATTGTTTTAATAAACATAAACCGGGTAATAATAAAGTAATAATAAGCCTAGCACTCACCTTATATCACTGCAGTTAAATTCTCCCACAAGCCAGCGCTGGTTACAGTGACAATTACAGTCGGGCCAATCCACAGCCAGGCAAGCACAATGGACAGATTTAATATCGTTTGTAAATATGATTAGTGTGCTGTCATGTTATTGCAGCCTGGTATTTACATTTCTCTCTGGGGTTATTCACTACACCAAATCAACATTAAATAGTGCTCCCTTCTCTTTTCCTTAAATCAAATATACCTTTCTTTGTGCTCCACTCAGAAGTTAATGAAGAAAATGGCATCGATTGTTAATATTCAGGGATCAATCAGTGCTTTACATACCTCTTTTTTTTTAAACAGATGTACGTCTGTCTATATAACCCTGGAAGATTTCTTTCGAAATTCATAATCTCTCTGCTTCCTCCTCCCCCTCCATACACACCCTTTTACATCAACGCTCGTCTGCTGACTCTCTTATGAAAAATGTTCAAATAATGAATGGCTGTTGTTTACAGAAGTAATTTCATGCTACATTTCCATTATTGCCTGGATTTGTTTAGCTTCTCAAGCTTCCCCATTTCCCTGCAATGAACTTTTAAGGAAATATAACCAGCTTTCACTGTTTATGCCATTATGTTTATAATAGAAGCCGCTCTCATTTGTGACATATTGCAACACTTCGTAACTGTGTGCAAATAAGCATCCTTAAACTTGTTAAGGTCAATTAATCATTGTACAAAAGCTTTTTTTTAGCCAGGACTTCCACCAGCATAAATCCGGCCGCGTAGCAAGGTAATGAAAGCGTGGACTCAGGTCCTACATGGCACAATTGCGTGCTTCAGATGTTAATAAAACTGCCTGCAGATGACACAGGTCTTTTTCTCCAAAGTTATTTGGCTCCTGCGGTCAGGCAGCACAGGTTGAATGCCTGCAGCCCAAATCAAGAACAGACAAAAATTTATAATGACTTCGACGACCAATTCCCACCAACCTAAAAAAAAAATCCTAAAGCCACTTTTTCCACAGCAAAAGCAAGGAATCGAGCCATAGGACATCCTGCTGAGTTTGGCCCCATGGCATTTCACTGGACAGGATTCGACACATGAAACACACCGCAACAAGGTCCTATTTTCAGACATCACAGAGGACATCATCAAAGGAGAGCGCGCTGCTGTCGGCGGCGCCGAGCCCTGGCTGCTCAGGCACGTGGATCGTGTGCCAGTGTGGCGCCCTGGCCTCCTCCCACTGCTCTGCTAACTGGAGGGGTCCCTGGGGGACAGCAGTGACAGCACCGCCTGCCTGAGAGTGCCTGGCTCAAACGCTGAGGATGGAAAGGGCTCTTCCTAATTAGCAGCGACCTTCTCCGCGCAGCCATGGCGCACGCCCTGCCCTTCGTGCAGTTAACAAAGAGGGAATATTCAATGGGGTTTGTATTTATGCCTCCGTTTTCAACAAAGAGGTTCTCATCTCCTGCACTTTGGGCTGAATTAAGACCTATGTCTGAAATTTAAGGCATGCCTTAATCAGGCTCAGTAGGTTTTCTGCATGCCCCAGGCTTACCGATGTCATGGTGCCTGGGTGCGTGTGAAATCAGCCTGGTCTGTGTCCCTGGACTTGGGCTGATGTGTAAAAACAATGACAATAAACCCTCACAATAACCTCACTTAAACCACAATAATAAAATTCAGTGAAATACCCAATACTAATGGAGAATTAAAAAATATAGGATACCAGTTTAAGAGGGTGGCCATGTGCAGGTACATACTTTATGCGTTCACTAGCATTTAACTGGCACTTTTCCGTGCAAATTGAGGCATAAAGAGATGCCCCACATTAGAAATCTGCCCCAAGGAAGTCCAAAATGCATAACAAAGGCCAACACTCAGGTATCTGTAATAATTACAAAGCTGACTCACACTTTGTTGTTTACCGGCAGTTAACTTTCCCATGCTACAAGTTTAAGTTAGGAGAAGGGAAAAGAAAAATTTAAAGCATTACAGTCAGTCAGAGAGCATAGCTTTTTTGTGGGGGATGTAGATAATCTGGAGACCAAAGCAGGACTTTTTAAAGACCTATCTGTAGCTGTTGCTTTATTGAAAATGATAGATTTAAGAATATGGCTCCTATTGTCACCCAGAGGGCATGGATCCGACTTACTGTGACTTGCTGATATTCTTTATTTAGAAGAGTCAAATGTCACAGCAAAATATTTCTGCTAAAATGTGTATTTACTGCATTTTCCTTTCAAAGCTCAGCAAGGTGACAGCTGGAGAGGGTGTCTGTGCATGTGTGGAAAAAAAAGAGGGGGAAGAACTGGGGTGTTACTAAGCACAAGATCACAGTACTCGAAACATCCTACTGAGATCAGAAGAATTGTGAAGCATACCGAGGTGGTACTCCAGCTATTCATTAACTGCCTCTATCAGCTGGCCCGGAGATTAGAGCTTAATGCAATGGTGAAGTAAGTGTCCATATCACAGTAACCATGGAGGAATAGCAAGATGTAATGAAACTCAATAGCTAGCCATTGAAAGTTGAAAAATATATTGATTTTTCAGTGCTTGATCACCCAGGAGGCTTTATCAGGTATGAATACTTGGGAACCATCTGCTAACTCTGTAATGGTATTTTAGGATTTGTGACAGACTCCAGCAAAAATAAAACTGCATGTTAGAAAATAACACATAGTGAAACCTGCATCTCGGCAATACATTCCTCTGCAATACATTCCGCTGCTCCACATCTGCTTTTCTCATTCCTGCCTTTAATTGTTCTCGAATTAGCTGTAGCTAATGTGTGAGTACAAATTAAAATTGGTACATGGATTGAATTTCTCCCCACCTTTCACACCAAAGACAGCTCAGACATTTATAGCTGCATTTATCCCTGCATCAGCTTGCATTACATACGTGGTAAAGATTCCTCTCCTCCCCAAAGGAAGTCAGCAGGACCCTGGTTATTGTATTTAGCTATTGAACCTCCTTGTCAACATTTCTTAGCATTCATTTGTGTAAGTCAAAGAACAAAACCGAACAGGAACAGGCTTGGAGGCACAATATCTACATATTGTCTGATGTAAATAACACTCCTAGACATGATTGGCATTCTCCAAACAACAATCATTGTTATTGAAATGTGCCTCTATTCCCCTTGTTTTAATACTGAGAATGATTATGAAATCTCTTTGGGTACAATAAATCAGCTGAAAGATGTAATAGCATGTTTCAGCTGTTGGAATGGATGTTTGATTACAGCTCTGAGGGTTTTTTTCCTCATCTTGTTGCTAGTTTAATTCTTAAACCATTCTCTGATTTAACAAAAATATATTCCATATATCAACAGCAAATACACATTCTTGTTTACAGTGTGGGTAACTGAGCAGGAATTGAGTTGCATTTTAACAATGCAGAGGAAATTATTTTCTATTACAGTTTTGGTTAAAATAATAAGTTAGCTGTCGCTTGAAATTATATTTAGTAATCACTTAACACCTAAATATAAATAGAAAAGATAAAAAAAGGCAGGGGGTGAGTAGGATAGAAAGAAAAGGAGACTTTGATCAGGCCATATTTGATTTCCATACACAGGGAAGAAAAATTCCACCTCTCTTCTGCCACCTCCCTCCATGATTCTGCAAGCATCTCTTCGATTAAGTGGTAGCAGAATTAATTTGCCCCAAAATGGTTACGTATAAGTGGAGGAAAATTGTTTCCCCTTGATTTTACACTGTAGTGGCAACACACAAAAGATGAAGGAAGTCAGACCGCACCACACAGCGGCAGCGAGAGCGAGGCAGCTGGACAGAGGCTTTTGAAGGATCTGAGAATCTGTGAGCAGCACAGGCAGCGCAGCCTCTCCAGCTCACTCTCCCAGAAAAGATTCTGGCAAATGATGCCTTTCCCTTGAGTGTATTTTGTGGAGGAGAAAAGGTGAAGAAAAAAACAAAAAACTATGGGAAACAAAGAGATTAGTACGTGTGTGATTTCCCTTTCTAATCAACTTTCCTTCCCATCCTGTGGGGCTGCCCCTGTGCTGATGAGCACACTGTGGAGGCTGCGAGGACATACCTCGATGTTCTCCCAAAATTTGCAGAGCCAAAGAGGCAACTACATTCAAGAATAGTGGTGGGAAAATTCAGAGACATGTGGGGCTTCCCGAGGTTTTTAGAACTGCTCAGTGATGTCTTGCCAACATTTCAACAAGAGGCTCCTAAGAGAATTACCCCCTTGGCCTGTGATAAACTCGGTGCCCCAACCGTGCCTTTGCTTGCCAAGAGGAGGGGCAAGGGACGAGAAAACCATTCAAGCATTTTCCTATTTAAATGAAAACACTTTCTCATCATTGTAATCAAGAAAAGAGTCTGTCCTACTGTGAGAGAAACCCTACACCACCCATTTGGGTGGAACTGCACTCATTCTATCTCCCTGTAGGAGAGAGAATCACATTTCTAAGGAGAAATTATGGTCTGGATAGCAAGACATGCACCCAGGATGGAGTAAGCAAAGTCTCAGGCGTTTCTCCCAGGGTGCCAGAAACACTTGAACCTAGAAAACAGTCAGGGATAGCTGTTAAGGACAACTCTAAGGTGACATTCACATGAGCAGAGCTCCCCGGGGTGTGCTACAATGGGACACACACTGGCAGCTCAGGTCCCACCCACAGGGAGACAGAGGGAGGTTTCTGTTCCCTTTGCTCCCTTGGTTTATTGTGAAGCCTGCCCCTACTCTTGGAATAGGCAGGCTTTTAAATCACAACTCACTCTTCCCTAAAGACACCAGCACAATGAAGGAAATATTTCTAACGTACAGTGGAATTACAGAATACCTTTAAAAAGTTACTCATAGCTCAATTCACTCCCCTCTTTCTGACCTTTATTCAAGGGGAAAACTGCCAACTGCACAAAATCCTGCCAATGCCAAGGAGCTTAATTGTGCAGATTATGGTCTGTTTGTAACACAGATTATTGAAACACACTTGGACCCTTCAGATCCCCACGTTTGATTCAGTAATAGGTTCTGCATTCAATAAAGGAGATTTGGTTTTGATCCTCTCCTCGCAGATGCAGAGTGCCCTACACCTTTTTTATTCCAGACTCCATCATCCATGACCTCTTTGTATAAGTGAAGGAGCCACAACAGGCTGCTCCATACTGCAACTCCCAGATTCCCACTTTTGGGGGTGCAAGAAAGGCAGGGAGAAATTTAATTCAAGGTTTATATGGTAGCCTAAAATTATAAA